>PVLA01015313.1:0-25870 GCA_004027455.1 Hydrochoerus hydrochaeris | reverse complement strand
ATCAGGAAATTAAAAACTCCATTGAAACCTGGCAAAACCTTTTAACAGAAACTAAAGACAAACTTTCAAAACTTGAAGATAGATTTGCAAAGTATGATTGTGAAAGGAAGGATCTCTTAAAAATAACAAGGAACCAGGAAGCAACGATACAAAGGCTAGAAGATGACAAGAGGATTTATAACCTAAGAATAAAATATGTAAATGAAGATGCAACAACAAATACAAATGAAATAAAAAGTCTATTCACAGAAATAATTAAGGAAAACTTCCCAAACATAGGTAACGGAAGTGAAGTTCAGATAAATGAGGCATACAGAACTCTAGCCAGTTACAACCAAAACAGATCTACACCCCGACATATAATAATCAGGATCCCAGAAATCCATCACAAGAACAGAATATTAAAAGCAGTCAGAGAAAAGAAACAGATTACTTATAAAGGAAAACTCGTCAAAATCACAGCAGACTTCTCAATGCAAACTATCAAATCAAGAAGAGTTTGGAGAGAAATATTCCAAGCCCTGAAAGAAAATAATCTCCAACCCAGAATGATGTACCCTGCAAAACTGTCTCTCAAAATTAATGGTGAGACAAGCTATTTCCATGCCAAAGAGGAACTGGGGGAGTTTGTGACCACCAATCCAACCCTGAAAAGAATACTGAAGGACATTCTAGAGAGAGAGAAGAAAACCACCAGGGTTCCAGGAATAATGGCAGAAAGGCCTCAAAGAAAAGGGCAGACAGTAGAATGAAGGAGAAAAGTAAACAAACAATGACAGAAAAATAGCATGGCAGAGATAAGACAGAGAAGATTGGTTATACAACTGTTTTATCTTGACTGATTTTATTTGAATTTGATATTCTTGAGAGTGTTGAGTCTGAGAGTAGGGGCAACTACTCTGAAGATGACAGGATTCAATAGGATACCCATTCTGATTTGATTGTTAACTGCCTTTGAAGTCCTATAATGTCTCCAATGTTTAGATTTTATTAATAGTGTAATGCAATGCTGTTTATACTATATTTGATGATATAGACAATTTTATTGAAAAGAACAAGAGACATCATAGTGACTACCGTAGATCACCTAGTGTTGTGTTTTTGTATGTTCTTTTCATTTTGTGTTTCTCTAGGAATTTGTATTGTTGACTTGTTTTGATTTGTTTCTCCCTCTAATACAGAAAGGCTAGGTATATGTGTAGAGACTTATACATGTGTAGAACTTCTAAGTAGTTTATGAGAATGGATTATAGTTATTGTAAAGAAAAAAAAGGAAAAGAGAGTATTCTAAAGGATTTAACTGCATGTATGTTTGAGTGTGTGGAATTAATAACCATGTTGCTAAAGTTTTAGTTGGATGGATGAGCAAAAACTGACTGCAGTCTCACTGTTTGGATGTCCACTTTGTGGGCTTTACTTTTGTAACTTGAACAACTACATCTAAGAGGAAAGTATGTAATTATCAACTAGTGATTTCTTACTGGTTACTATTTTTGTTTTTTTGTTTTGTTTTTGAGATTTTGTATTGTTGCTACCCTCTTTCTGTTTCAAAATTTTTTCTTTAAATAAAAAAATTTTAAAAAATTACAGTTATATTTTATATTCTTTTTCTTAATTGGATGTGATATATCAATATCTTGTTCCAATTTTATTACCTCTCCAAGTACAAGCTATTAGTAGTAATAATTATTATTTGCTACTGTTTAGAAATATAAAGTATCTTAGTTGGACCAACATAACTTTCTAGAAACATTAATAATAAAAGGCTCCATGAAACTTTATTCAAACTATATTCTAGGGAAAAGTAGGTTTTAAATCAACTAACAGGTATTAACCATTACTTATGTCAGGAATACTGGGCAACTTGTCATGTACCTCTTTGTTTTATGCCTTTAATCTCAGCAAATTTTCTAATTGCTGTTGTCAGGAAAACTGATCCTTTAAAACATAATAAACCTTCATTTTTGAATTAGCCTACTTTTGAAAATGAACATTTTTGCATTTATAGTACTGGAATATGCAGATTACTTAAGGTGTATCAAACAACACACACAGGTATCTGTGAATTTCAGTTTCTGTTTTAGAGTAATTGCATCTATTTTAGTGTCAAAATTAACTGACTATGAAAGGCACTAAATATTGTTATCAAATTGGCATGTTGTATGTTAATACAAACAGCATAGATAGCAAAGGATATGAAAATGATAGACTAAACACGGTTGTGTTCTGGACATTTAAAAAATTTAGAAACATAAAAAAGAACAAACATGATACGGGCTTTCAAAAATAGGAAATTAACACTGGTTAATATATTGCATGTTGTTATCTTAAAAGCAATTTTTCAGATTACAAGATTTAGGTATAGAAATGATCAAACAATCAGACAACGAAAACACAAACTGTTCTTTTTTATGAACTAACACGGATTAGTAGTATAGTTATCTATCTTGTATATATTTACATACACATATATATTATACATATGTATCTATATAATCTTTTCCTTTCTTTCTTTTCTCCTTTCTTCTATCCCAGTTGTTTTGAGCATGTTCTTCACTCTCATTTTCACAATATCTATTGCACATTTTGAATCTTATTTACTCTTTTTCTTACACTAGGAAAGATAACACAATATTTACACATTCAAGTCTGATTTATTTCACTTATGAGTAAGGTCTCTAGTTGCATCCACTTACCTATAAAAGCCTAAAGGTTATCCTTCTTTATAGCTCAGTAATATTTCATTATATAAAAATATCACATCTTTTTTTATCCATTCCACAGTTGATGGGCATTTGGGTTATTTCCTAGATTTAGCTATTACAAATTGTGCTTCTGTAAATATGGGTGCACAGATATCACTGTGGTATGTTGTTTTCAGTTTTTATGGGAAAATACCCAGAAAGGGAATAGCTGGATTTAATGGGACCTCCAATCCTAGCTTTTGAGGAATCTCTATGCTGATTTCCACAGTAGTTGTGCCAGTCTAAACTCCCACGAATGGTGGAGAAGGATTCCTTTTTTTCTCACATCCCCACCAGCATTTGTTATTGGTTGATCTTTTTTTCTTTTTTTTTTTGATGACAGCTGTTCTTTCTGGAGTGAGATGGAATCTCGATGTTGTTTGTTTTAATTTGCATTTCTTGAATGACAGTGATGTTGAACATGTCTTCATATGTTTACTTGCCCTTTGTATTACTTCATCTGAGAAGTACATGTTCGTCTCAGATGACCATTTATGAATTAGGACTTTGAATTTGGGGAGCCTGATGTTTTTCAATTCTTTATATGTTCTAGATATAAGTCCTTTGCCTGAGAGAGAGTTAGCTAAATATTTTTCCCATTCTGTGTGTCTTCTTTTCACCTATTGGTGATTCCTTTTGATGCTATTGCTGGCCTGCCGAGGTCCTCTGGGTCAGGAGAGGGGTCAGAGAGGCTCCTGCCAGCAGGTGGCAGAAGAGGTTGCTGATACTCCCATTGGCTGCCAAGATCTTCCAGGTGTAGGGGAAGGACAACCGACTGGTATTCTCTGGATGAGTCTGTTTTAGCACACATAGTTCATTATAATTACTCATTTTTCAGATTGCATTTGGATATCGCTTATTGAGTTTCTATTATATGTAAATGCATAAAGTTTTCTATAATAATTTGTAATCCTCCAGGAAGTCTGGGTCTGTCAGTCCAGTTACCAGGTTGATTGTAGTTGCTAGTCTATCTGGGTCTGGAATCCCAATAGGCCTTCTTTGACTGTCTATAAAATAAGTGTATGGACTAGGGATGCCTAAAGCTTTCCTATATCTCCATAATGTTGCCATTGTATGATTCTAATTCACCATTAGAAATGGATGAAAAACAGTTAATGTTTTCAGACTGCTTAGATAATGTTTAATGAGAAATAGATACTTGTGGTTAGTGTTAATGAATACATGGTTATGAACTTTTCTCCTCTTTCCTTTCTTTTCTTTTCTTTTCTTTTCTCTTTATTTCCTTTTCTTTTTCCTTTTCCTTTCTTTCCCTCCCTCCCTCCCTCCCTCCCTCCCTCCCTCCCTTCCTTCCTTCTGAACTAATAAAACATTCAAAAAATATATTTTCAAAAATAAATTGTGGTCAGGTGAAATATGTTGACTGCTTAATAAAATTTAGCCTTTAAAAACCAAATGTCAGTATGATAGTCAGAGAAACCAAGAGCTTTTAAGTGTAAATAAGTGCAATAAAACCAAGAACTCTATACATGTAAATAGTTGTAATAATAGAAAAGCAGTGTCAATATATAGTTTTCATAATAATTCAAAATATTCAAAATACAATGGGACATTTTTATTCCTTCAGCTTCTTTGTGAAGGAGGTACCAGTACTATAATACCCTAAGGAAGCTAAGACCTAGAGAAATTAACAGCTCAAAAATGTCTTAAATAAAAATATATTGAGTGCCTACAGTTGGGTCTAGCAGTGAAGGTGGAGTGGTGAATAACTTACCTTATTTGACTTCCAAAGTGGAGGAGACAGATTTATATACAAATTTAAAGCTGATAACAGCAGTTATGGTGGGAGCACAGGAGTTAGTTTAGATAACTCTGGGGTGTTGTTTGGCAAGGCTCCACAGAAGAAGTGATTTTGGAAATGTTCTCATTAAAGAACATTTGCCAGGAGGATGAGAATAATGAGAGGACACCTTGCTATAAAAGAGAATGAACATAGGTAGAGACCTCAAGTTATAAAAAGGCTTGGAAATTTGAAGCACAAGGTGAAGTTCAATATAACTATAGCATTATTATCCAATTAAGTCTAAATGTGCAATTTAAAATTTTATGGTAGCCATATTAAAAAGAAATAGATAAAATTAATAATATATTTTACTTAACCCAATATATCTGAAATATTTATATTTTTTCATACTGAAGTCTTTAAAATCAAATTAGATGTATATTTTACACTTATAGAATTAAAATATCTCAATTCGGACTAGCCTCATTTCAAGTGGTCAGTAACTAGAAGTTAGAGAGAAAAAGAGACAGAAAGAGAGCGAGCAAGAGAGAACAAAAGCCAAATGTTTTCTAGAAGGGAGGAAAGGAGATGAAGCAGTTGGTGTCAGTTTTTGAAAGACCTTGTATATCAACGAAATATGAAAATTCTCCTTATGATGTAGTAGTTATGACTGTGTGTCTGAGATTACCTGTGGTATATGACTCATTTTTAAATTTTGACTTTGTTACAGACTAACACTTTTATAAAATAGAGTAACAGTGTATTATAAAATGAAATGAAAAAGACATTGCAAAGGAAAGTACCATTTTTTAATCATTAGACTTAACAGACGCTGTCTTTGTCCATTTTGTGCTCCTGTTGAAGAATAGCACTGACAGTGTAATTAATAGTAAACAGACATTTAGTAGCTTACTGTTTTAGAGATTGGAAGTCCAAGATCGTGAGGACACAGCCGGTGAGGACCTTGTTGTGTTGTAATATGCAGGAGGCCTCCCACAGCAGAAGAACGAGAGAAGGCAAGGGAAAGAGAGATCAAGGGGGAGCAAGCTCGTGTTCATGACACTGAGCCCACTCCTGTGGTAACAGTCTGAGCTCCTTCCTGAGGGTAGAGCCCTCAGCACGCAATTCCTCTTAAGGTCTCTTCTCTACCCTCACTACTCTCACAGTAGCAGTTAATCTTCAGTATGTGTTTCGGAAGAGACAAACATTCAAACCAAAGTCACAATTCACTGAAGTGTCTAAGCCAGCGGTAGCCAATGGAATATTCTATAACAATAGAAATGTTCTCTCTAGGCAACACAATATGGCAACCCCTGCCACACCTGCCCATTGCAATGTGACTAGTGTGATTGGGGAATTCACATGTTTATGTTTATTTAATTTTAATAAATTTAAGTTGAAATAATCACACGAGACTGGTGGCTACTGTACTGGGCAGCACTGGACGCTCTTAATCTTTGATTTTTACCAGTGGTGAACCAGTGAAACTAGTTTGTAGACAGCCATTGGGGTGTGACGCATACATTGAGTAGCACTGTGTGGAGCATAGATCCTAGTTATTCAGTCTCTCAGAGCTGAGGCCTCAGTCCGCAGTTTGTAAAACAAAAGCAATAACAAGAAACTATCTCTTATGGTTGCGTTGCTATCAGGATTAAATGTGTTAATGAATGCAAAATACTGAGAATGGTATATGATATACAACATTGTATAAATGTATTATTATCATTATTGTTTTCATTATTTTCCTGTAGATGATGGATATCACACAGTTAAATTATAAGAAAATCCAGTATTTTTATTAATTCTCTGCTTTTTGTATTAGCTTATATCTTTTCCTTCTAAAACTGTAGTACAGTCCCTGAGGTATAGTTGGCATTCAACAAATATCTTTTGAATACAAGCATAAAATATTTTTGGAGCAGAGATGAAGAAGTAATTATTTTTGATGGCAACGGAATTAGAAAAATTATTAAGAAATGATGACATCTGAAGGGGCTCCATGGACAAAGTCAGCAGGCAGAGGAGAGAGCACACCAGGCAGAGGGAGCACGGGAGCCCATTTGGATCACAGTGTATTTAGAGGGATCTGCCGCATAAGCCCTGTTGGCCCTCTCATTGCTACCACTACTTCTTCCCTTCCTACTTCTCTTCTTATTTTAACTGTTAGAAGACAGGCTTACTGGGTGACAGGTGCTTCTGTGGTTTTAATAGATGATGCCTTAGTTGCAAGACCAATTTCTGCCTCTTGTCCATGTCTGGGAGTTAAGGTGTCTGAATTTGATGGGGGAGTTTGAACAATGGTTGGAAGAGAAAAGGAATGCTTTAGGAAAGCAATCCCTGGGCGGTGGGCAGATAAACTGTGAGATTCTTTTCCCTAAAACATTTTTTATTTACATAGATTATTTATTTTAGGAAGAAAACCATTTGGACAAAAAATGAAGTTCCTTATCTTCACATGTGTTGGTATTGTTCACCTTTTGTCCCTGTGCTCTGGGAAAACTATATACAAGAATGACATCTCTCAGAGAACTTTTCAAGAAATAAAAGAAGAAATAGCCAGCTACAAGGATGTGGCTAAAGAAATTATCAACCTTGCTGTTTATGGGAAATTCCAGAATCGGTCTTATGAGCGACTGGCACTTTTAGTTGACACTGTTGGACCCAGAATGAGTGGCTCCAGAAACCTTGAAAAGGCCATCCAGATCATGCACAGAAACCTGCAAGAAGATGGGCTGGAGAATGTCCACCTGGAACCAGTCAGGGTGTCCCACTGGGAAAGGGGCAATGAGTCTGCTGTGATGCTGGCTCCGAGAGTTCACAGGATGGCCATTCTGGGCCTTGGCGGTAGCATCGGGACACCCCCAGAAGGTATTGTTTGTCTTCTCAATTTGCTGTGTACTTTGTACTACTAATGTCTCTTGGGTAATTGGTTACAATATGCATGATTCATATTATAAATTGGGTGATAGAAAGGAAAATATAACAATTTCCTATCCTACTGGCTTAATGAGTTCACCAAACTTATATTCTTTTCCTTTTTTTCTTCTTTTCACTTCTTCCTTTATTCCATTTCCTGCCCCCCCAAAAAAAACAAAAACAAAAATCTCATTTTAAAGGGTCATGTATTACATGGAGGATCTATAGCAACTGGTCCACGATACTTATCAGTCTAATGACTTAATAACTGCAATCTAGCATAAAATAGTGTAAATCTGTAAAGAATTAAAATATAGGTAGACAGGGTTCAAAAATTATGACTTCTTCCAAGTATTCTCAATATGAAGACTTTCTTAGAATTAATGAAATAAGGAATAGAAGCTGAACACTGAATTGGTTTGAGTTTATTATTTTTGTAGAAACTGCTAATGTGAGGAATTATCAAGTTCTACCTTTACTTATTAGCACCTTGGCTCAGCTTTATCAAGCAACACAAATGTCTGGATCCAGGGTAAATAAGCAGTGAACTGTCAATCTTGAATGTATTGAGTAATTTCCTGTGATAGATAAATTAGTTTCTATTTTTTTTTCATTTTCTCTTACACCAAGAGAAAGACGTAGTAAGAAACAGAGTTTGTCACTACAAACATCTTTATTGAGATATAGTTTATGTACTATTATTTTCACTCATTTAAAATGTAGAATTTTATGGGTCTTAGTGTATTTACAGAATTGTTCAACCTAATTGTAGAATATTTAGTTTGCAGGGTGCAATATAATTTTTTAGTATTTTATTTTTAAAATTGATTTTATTGGTTTGCTTTAAGTATACAGAACAATCACATTGATCGTAACGAATTTGTATCTGTAAATAACATAACTTGATTCTTCTTTTTTCCCCAATTCCCTCCTCCCTTCAACCCCTTTTCCCCTCCCTATTTACAAAAGTTTTATTTCCATTTTTTCCTTCTATTCTCTTCATTTTCCTTTCTTTCATTTCCCCCCTCCCCTCTCTGTTCCCATTCCTATTGAAACATTTTCTTCCTATTTCTCAGGACACTATTTAATTGATGAACATTTTCATCCCAGAAAGAAACATACCCATTAACAACCATTCTTTATTCCTTCTCTATTACTCTCCTAAGATCTCAACAACCACTAACCTGCTTTCTGTCTTTATGGGTTTATCTATTCCAGATATCTCACATAAATGGAATACTTTATGGTCTTTTGTGACTTCTTTCATGTCACATAATGTTTTCTAGGTTTATCTATGTTGCATGTTTCAGTGTTTCATTCTTTTTTGTTGCTGAATAGTACTTCATTTTATGAAATTACAGTGGCATCTTGGTTCAAAAATGCTTTTATTTGGAAACAGTTTGGTTTGCAAAAGTATTTGACAAAGTTTTGGTTGTGTTTGGTTTTACAAACTCTGCATCTGATGACAGACATGACTGTGGCCATCTTTTCCACACAAACATGAGCATGACCATTTTTTCCAAATCATAGATCAAATAAAGTTCATGACCTGAGACATCACTGTACCATATTTTGTTTATATTTTCATTATCTGGTGGATGTTTAGATTGTTTCTAGTTTTTGAAACTTTTTCACTTTTTGAATCTAATACTGATATGAATAATTTATATGTAAGGTTTTTTGTGGGCATGTATTTTCATTTCTCTTGAGTATATATCAAGAAGTAGAATTGCTGCTACTCAGTAACTCTATATTTAATTTACTGACAATCTCACAAACTTTTTTTGAAGTGGCTGCACTAGTTCATGTTCTCAGTAACAATATACTACAGTTTTCCCATACACTTGCTAACCCTCCTTCATTCCTTCCTTTTCTCCCTCTCCTCCCCTTCTCTCCCCTCCCCCTCCCTCTCTCCCTCCCTTCCTTTCTTCTTTCCCTCCATACTGGGTATTGAACTCCAGACTTTTGCACTAAGCTACATCCTCAGCCCTTTTATGTTTTTAATTTGTCTTTATTATGACATAGGGTCTCACTAAGTTGCCCAGGCTGCCATTGCCTCCTGGACTCCATAGTTTCTGATGAGAAGTCAGCTGTTAATGTTTTCAGAGTTCCTTTGTAGATGGTAAGTTATTATGCCCTTATTGTTTTAAAGATTTTCTCTTTGGTTTTCTCTTTCCACATTTTGACTCTGACACACATAATCGTGGATCTCTTTGCTTTTGTCTTACTTGGTGAATTTTTAAAATCTAGGGTGTATAGATTGATGTTTCTCATCAAATCCAGGAATTTGCAGGTATGTTTTTATGAATACTTTGCTTTCCTTTTCCCTTTTCCCTTTTATTCCTGAACTCTATTTATGAACATGTTGATGTGTTTAATAATGTCCCACATTTCTCTGAGGCTCTGTTCATTTCTCTCCATTTGTTTCTCTTTCTCTTCTTGAGATTGCACAGCTCTATCAATCTATCATCAAGTTCCCTGATTCTTTGTTTCATTATCTGAAAACTATTTTTGTGCATCTGTACAACATTTTTCATTTTAGCTGTTATATATTCCAACTCTATATTTTTATGTAATATTTTTAAAAATCATTTTTCTTTCCTTACTAATGTTCTCCATTTGATGACATGATCATTATACCTTTAATTCTTTAAGAATGACTTTGAATATTTTCCTTTACTTCCTTGAACATGCTTATAATAGTTGCTTTGAGATCTTTTTTGCTATGTCCTATATCTGGACCCCCTCTGTACAGCTTATATCTAGTCCTCCCCAAAACTCACATATTCAGCCATGAGACTTTTTGGCAGTGACTAGATCATGGATGTATGATATTGGATTAGTCCACTGATTGGGGTAGCATAGTTTGGGATGTTGATGGCAGACTTAATGAAGAGGGAAGACATACCTTGGGTATGGGTGGTACCAACCATAGGTTTGTAGTCAGGATAAAATAAAAAAGGGAAAAAAAGAAAAAATGTTTACTGTATTTCTCCTGCCATGTCATGAACTGTTTTTCCTCTGTCATGTACCCCTTCCTTGGAATCAGCCAACTATGGACTTAAACTTCTATAAACTGTAAGCCAAAATAAACCATCTCTCCTTTATTGTGGGTATTGGATATTTTGTCCCAAATACGAGAAAGTATCTAAGACAGTCCTGTATCTGGAGCCTCCCAAAGGTAGTTTCTAGAGCCTCCCTTTTACTCCTCTGTGTAGATCATACTTTATTGCATCTTTTCATGCTTCATAATTTTAAATGAAAAACTGAATCTTTAAAATAATATAGAAGTCCTGAATACTGATTGTTCTCCCTCCTTTTTCCTCATCTCCATTGTTTATTCACTGGGTTTTGAGGCCATTGTTTGTTAGTCCATTTGGCTTGCTGCACTGACTCTATGAAATCTATTTCTCCCACACGATGTAGTTTCTCATGTCTCTTTTCAGATTGTTTTTATTTTCCATTGTTTTTAAATTTTAGCCTATTTCCCTAGGAGTCACTTTGGGTCTGCATAAAGCATTTATTGGTCAAAGATTGTGCTTTTAGGTTTCATTAGCTAGTTATGTTTTTACTTTTTACGATTAAGTATTTGTGTAACTTGGAATCTGTTATTGCAACTGAATGAGTTTATGTTTTTACCTCAGTTTTAGTTGGTGCCTTTGAAGTTTCCTTTCTAATCACTACTGAGAGGGTGCAGCCTGCAGCAGGCACAGCATCTTCCACACAGCTAAAGTGTGGGTGATTTTATATTTAAGCCAGTCTTCATAATATTTTCTCCTTGTGTCAGAATAGTTTATTTTTTAGCCAGTTTTTGGTCAGAGGTTGTACTTAAGTCTCTTTGAGGCCATGGGATTTATGTCCTTTGCTGATAGATCTGTGTGCAGCTAGAGAAATGTTTTCAGATTTGACCTGTGTCATGTTGTTATATCTACAGTCTAGGATATGTCTGTATCGTTCCCAGCCCTAGAATTTGGTGATTTCCCAGGAGGACACAGCTTCTTAGTTGTTTCTTTCCCTGCTTCTTTCTGTTGAATTTCTGGTTTCTCTGCCACTTTGCTTGTTGCTAACAGGATTATGAAGATATCAGGACCCTAATAGTTCTCCATTATTTTCAACAATACCATTAACCATGGAAGTTTCCATGACCTTGTGCAAATAAAATCATCAATCACAATAAGAACTTTAGAGTTCCTCATCCTTATGATTTGTCTCTTCCTCTTGGACAATTTCTGTGCTACTGCACAGGAGCTAGGAGCAGGGACAACAACCTGTTTTTCCCAGTGTACTTCTAGCTGGTGCTGGAAGAGGGGGTGGCTATTGGTTTTTTTAACTTGAGGCTTCTAGGGTGGGTCACTAGAAATGGGGCAGTCAGAGTCCCAGTCCTTTTGTTGGCTATCTTTAGTGTGGAGCTTCTACCAGTGAGGAGCTGGACAGGGGAATGGTGTCTCAGTCCTTTTGTCGATGTTGGCATGGACTAGGACTTGTAAAACATGGGAAGGGGTTTGAGGAAATGGGAAATATTGGTAGCCTGCCCTAGACTGAGAACTGGGACAGAAGTTGGACAACAGGGGAGAGCACTTTCCCAATTTCTTGGCTATACTTCCTGGTAATAGAGTGCCCCATAATAGAGTTCTATAATATGAGCCTAGGAGTGGGAGAGAGGAGCAAATCATGGCCCAAATGCCACAGGCTCTCACTGTTCTTACTGAGACTTGATAGATTTTCTTAAATGAATGTTGCGCTATTTGTTGTACGCCCCTAGGACAATGCTGAGAGATTTAAATGACCTTTTAAACAGTAATTTTCCCAATGAATATTTTCTTAGGGAGAAGATCAACCAGCTTTCCCACTTCATCTTGCTGGAAATATCACTGGATAACCAATTTTTATCTCTCTAAGGCTTAATACATTGGTGGTAAAAGTCCCTAGGGAGCTCTTCAGCCTGGCAATGAGCATCTGTCTGGATTGTGTTCAGTTGCCTTCTGTTAATCACTGATTTATGATTAACTTAATCCCTGCTTCTTAAGTCCTCCCAACTGCCCTAAATAACTGGGCTAAATTTTCTTTTCTTTTTTTCAGATGAAAAAAACCAGACTATAAGAAATTACATAGTTTATTTGTGGTTACACAACTGGTAAAAGGCCATGTTCAGGCAAGAATAACTATCAAAGTCTAGTTTGTGTTTTTATTCTGCATTGCCTCAAATGCTATACACAAATATTTTAATTTTATTTTTAAATTTATTCCTACTTTTAGGCACATACTGAAACAGATCTGTTTCAAAAGTTACTGATTCTGTACTGTGATAGTGGAATATACTGGTTGCTGTATCTTTTGAGGGCATGTTTTTCCATTCCTGTTTCATTTCCATCATCATTCCTCATTCTGTAATAGGGACTGCTCTTCCCTGGGTATCTGCCTCATACTGAAAACTAAGCCAAGTTACTGATTGCTCATGGGGCCTTCAAAGCCCCGGGGAAGTGAGTTTTACTCACTCGAATCTATTCTGGTGTTCCAAGACTTGTTTTCACTCAACTCTTTATTCCATGGTGTTCAAAGCAGATAAACGGTTGTCGGGCAACTGAACTATTTTAGATTCTGAGGAGGCTGGAGAATTAGGCTGGTACAAGTGTGGAAGATTCCCATAGGAGTTAGAGTAAAGTCTGCATAAATGGATCTCTAGTTGCAGGTAGAGCTATTTAGAGCCATCTCCTAGCCTCTCTCCTTTTCTAAGTTTGCCCTTAGCTGGTAGCTAGTTGTGTGACTTTGGTCAAGTCATTTAATCACCACAGGCCTTAAGAATGCAAAATGAGACATAGTTGTAACAACAATATGCAAGATCTTTTTAAAGTTTGGAAGTGTGATTTTTTTTTTAAGTTCACGTGAGATTAATGAAGGTAGAATTTATAAGGTCTGGGTTCTTCCAGGCACATATGGTGGAACAAATTCCTTTTCCATATGATTTTTTTAACTTTGTAGTTCTAGACTTGAGAATTACAGTAGGTATTAATTTCTCCATGTGGGAAGGAACGGGCCCCCTGAGGCACCTAGGAGTTTGCCAAAGGCTTGTATATGAGCAGACCAAGAGACAGAGAGTAAAACCTAGGCTTGGAAGTGAGGTGGGACAAAGAATATTATATGACTGTTATTTGAGTAAATAAAGAAGAAAGACAGTGTTGTTGTTGGAATCCAGTATGTCTCTCAGAAGGGCTTTTTGTGTTGAAGGCTTGGTTGCTAATGAGCTTTTGGAAAGTTACTGGGTTATGAGGCTCTAACTTTGTCAATGAGTTAATTCACTGATAAGATCATAAATTGACCTCAATATTGAGAAGTGATGTAAGCAGAAAGGGGGCCTATTTGAAAGGAGTACATCACAGAGACATGGCCTTGAAGGCTATATGTGGTCCCCAGGCCTCTTCCTCTCTAGCTCTTTTCCTCTATCCCTGCTTCTTGGTTTCCATGAGCTAAGGAGCTTTCCTCCGTCATTCTCATCTGCTGTGATATTACTGCCTTACCACAGGCCTAAAACAATGGTGCCAGCTGACCCTAAAGGAAAGCCTCTGAAACCCTAAGCCAAACTAAACCTGTCCTCCTTTAAATTGATTTTCCCACATATTTGGTTATAATAATGAAAAAGTTGATCAACATAACCTTCGGTCATGTTGTATAAATAATAACACCAATGGTGTCCTGCTTCTCTGGAGCTAATAGAATTGAGTGGATTTGATAGAGTAAAAATATAGAGAAGAGTAATTGTGAAATGGAGGGAGGCCCATCTCCAGGGTGTACTGATGGATTGAAGGGGAGATGTAGCTGTTTTTCAAGTTGGCCATATAAATTTGAATGGTTTCTCCATCTTGGCTACCTTTTCCCCCTTCTCTGTTTTGCATGCTTCTCTTTACTAGACCTCATCTTAAATACCTCATCTTGGCCATTAACAAACAGTCTCCTTAAGTGATGTCCATGGCTATAAGTACCCTTGATTTCTATCGCATTTCCAAGAATTTCCAGATTTCTTGTCAGCCCCATAAACTCAGCCTCCTATTTGTTCTGTTTTTCATCCTTATTAACTGTGTCTACCCAGGCACCCCACCTAGGAGCATCAAAGTTCTCTTAATATCTGATATGGCATCTTGATTTCACGGTTTTGTATTGCTTAGAATGCCCTGTGATTAAAATTTAGCTCCCACATCTTTTCTGTGGAGACTTTTTCTGTGCTTCTCATTCTCAAAGAAGTGGGGACAGCTTCCTCCTTTCTGTTTTTCTTGTGTCCTGAAGATGCTCAACCGAACCATTCTCTTCTACATAAACCTCTTAGAGTCAGGCTCCTGGTTTTAGCTATCCTCAGCCAGGAGCAATTTGGCTCCCCAGGGAGATTTGGTGATGTCTGGAGATATTTTAGTGGCCATGACCAAAGGTGATGTTAGTTGTCTTTAGAGAGTAGGGGGCAAGGATGCTGCTAAGTTCCCACAATGTACCAAACAGTCCTCCTCGTCCCTCCTAACAAATAATCATCTACTCCAAACTGTCATAATATCAGAGCTGAGAAACTCTACACTGGTCTTCATCATAGTTTCTTATACACAGAAAAGTATGCAGAAGTATTTTTTCAATGTTTTTCAATTTATCTCGACCCAACACCCAGAGGGACATCAAACCTTACATGTCACATGTGACTCGCCTTTTTCCGTTTTCACTCTCACATCCACATTCATGATGTAACATGGTTGTAAGTTTCTCTTAACAAAAATTTCTGACTCCTTTCCCCCCATACTACTGTTTAATGTTTGTGAAATTCCATGCCACTCCCCTGTGTAAAACTATTCATTATTCAGGGTATAGTTTAAATTCGTATGACCTGTGCTTACATGTATGTAATAGATGCATAGTAAGTATCCACTGGTTAAGTAATGAGTGGATTTTGAGAAAGATCACAAATTTTAAAAGCATATTTGAAAGCCTATTCATACTTAAACTTTTTTTAAGCAAATGTGATTTTCACAGGTTTTTTTTATGTCTCTCATAGTTAAATAATAAAAAGTTGTAGTTTGTATTTGAGTGAAAGCAGAAAGGAAAGAGGAGGATGAGTGAGCATCAACCAAATTATGATTAGGGTGTTCAGCACATTCTATTTTTTCTGGAAAATGAAGCAGTGTGGATCAGAAACTCTGGAAAGCCACAGCTTAGGCTTATTCCATATCCTGTATGTATTAATCTCATAAGAACCTAAAATGGCCTTCCTGCCTACTCCTAATACATGTACCTCAGGGGGACATCTACACCCCGTACTTTCAAGTCACTCCTTAGTGAGATGATAGCTAATTTACCCACAAGATCCCACCATCAGATAATTGTCATTTGCACCTGTCCTCTTCTCTTCCTTTGGTCTCATCAGGGAATAGCTTTCCAAAGTTTATTTTTCAGGGATTAATCCTGTCTGATGTCTAGTCATGGTGTGAGCAGCGGTGCTCTGAAGAGCCTGTACCCACAGATATTTTAATTTAAATTTGGAGATATGGGAGCAGTTAATAAATGTGATCAGAACACATCAGAGCTTGCGTGCACCTTTCCTCTCTTTGCAGCAACAGTTTGGGAATAAGAAAGATAGGGAAATGAGGTTCATATGTATTGAGCACCCATCTATTATACACTAGTGATTGTGCATATTCTTTCTCTTGCTTTTTTTGGGGGGTGTGTATTGTTCTACTTTATACATGGTACAGTCTTGTCCAGGGTCACATAGCTAAATGTGGTTGTTTTTCTCCAAGGTCATAGCTTCTTCCACAGAACCTTTTCCTTCACCTTGCTTCAGTGGTGGATCGTTATTCGCACATCCTTCTGTTTTCCTCCTTGGTGTTTCTGTAAGAATGAAGTCAGCACATTTATCTCCTATGCATCTTCACTCTCTCACACAAACATCCTTTCATGAAACTGCGACAAAAGCATTACTGAATTAGAAAGATTTTCTGCTCAGTAAAAGATACCATGTAGAAATCCAGTAGACAGAAAAATAGGAGAAGATATTAACACTGTGTAAAATTGTTAATGTGTTAATATTTGGGTGGAAATCAAGGAAAAACTGGTGACCCTAATAGAAAAGTGGGGACAGTCTGTGAACTAGCACTTTAAGGAAGCCTAAAAGCTAACGAATGCATGAAGAGATGTTCAAACTCATTAATAATAAGAGCAATGTAAAATTTTGAGTTATGCAATCATTTTATAGCAGGAATGTAAACTGTGTTGGACACTCATACACTGCCGGGTGGGCATGAAGCATGGTGCCACCATTCTGGAGAGCGATCTTAAACAGATTTAGAGCAAACTTAAATGTGTTTTCATACTCTGTAACTCAGTCATGCATCTCCCTGGTAAATTTTACAAAGAAATGTTCATGAAGCTCTTAATGGTACACTTGCAGGATAAATATTGAAGACATGTTTGTGGAGCAGGAGTTGTCTGGGAGAGTAGATGTGTAAGTGTGATGTATATGTCCCCAAGAATATTTATAGCAAATGAAAATAGTAGATTAATAGTATATTATATTAATAGTAGATTAATATAAGTGTGATGTATGTCCCCCAGAGTATGTATAGCAAGTGAAAATAGTAGATTAATATCTAGTAACATAGAATAGAATAAATAAATAGAATAACATAATGAAATTGCATACACAGAAATAAAATTTAAATAAATGCAAATAATTCTTAATGTTTTAAAGAGAAAAGTAAAAATAAAAAGTATTGTTGCATCTTGGAATGGTAGGATATGAAATGGAGGAGTAAAGATTGGGAAAAAAGAGAACAAGTAAATTTTCAAAGCAAGAAAATTTAGTGTTTCTGTTTCAATATTTAGGTCATTGGTCCATTTCAATTTCAGTTTAGTGCATGATGGAGATATGGGTCTAGTTTTAATCTTTAGCATATGGAAAGCCAGCTTTTCCAGAAGCATTTATGAAAGAGGCAATCTTTCTTCCATTTCTTCCACTGAAGATGTTTGGCCCCTTTTTCAAAGATAAAGTGTCTGAATGTGTTTGGAATTATTTTAATATCTTCTAACCTGTTCTGCTGATCCTTGGGTCTATTGTTTGTTGTTATTTTTTGTTTGTTTATTTGTTTTGCTTTTTTTGCCTGCACTGTGCTGGTTTTATCAAGAAAAGCTGATAAAACTTCATCTCAGGGATTATTATGCTGCCTGCCTTTCCTTTGTTGCCCAGAATTGGTTTGCTATTCTAGATCTCTTCTGATTCTAGATACATTTTCAGATTGTGTTCTCTAGTTCTGTGAGGCATACTCTTAGTATTTTGATTGGGATTGCATTAAATCTATATAACAGTTTTGGAAGCATGGCCATTTTCACTATATTGGTTCTTCCTACCCACGAATAAAGAATGTATTTCCACTGGAAGATAGAATAAGTAGAGCTCTTGAAGATGTAAATGTAGGAAAAGACTTTATGATCAAAACTGCAATTTCATGGGAAATTTCACAAAGAATAAACAACTGGGATCTCATTAAAAAGCTTTGTTCAGCAAAAGAAACACCAGCAGAGTGAACAACCTACAAGTAGGAAAAAAGTTTTATCAGCTGTTCCTAAGACAAAGGACTAATGTCTAACATATATGAAAAGCTCAAAAAGATCAGACCCTCCCCCAAGTTTAAAGAACCAATCCAAAAAGTGGTATCTGAAATTAATAGATACTTCTCAGATGAAAAAGTAGAAATGACAAATAAATATATGAAAAACGTTCAATATGATTGGTCATTTGAGAGATGCAAATTAAAACAACACTGAGAATCCCATTTCCAGAAAGAATGATTGTTATCAAGAAATCAGCCAATAACAAATGATGGCAGGGATGTGGGGAAAAAAGGAATTCTTCCCCACGGTTGGAACACATATAAACTGGTACAACCACTGTGAAAATCATTGTGGAGATTCCTCAGAAAACTAAAACTAGAGGTTTCATTTGACCCAGCTATTCCCTTTCTTGGTATCTTCCCAAAAGAATTAAAAACATCATACCTGGGTGATATATGTATACCCATGTTTATAGCAGCACAGTTTGTAACAGTTAAATCTTAGAAACAGCCCAAACACCCACAACCAGTGAATGGCTATAGAAAATGTGAGTTTATTTTTATACAATGGAGTTCTACTCAGCCATAAAGCAGGATAAACTTGAGATATTTCTAGGTAAATGAATATACCTTAAGTGAAATAAATCAGGCATACATCAATAAATATCACTGTTTCTCTGGTGTGAGAAACCAAAAGTGTATATAAGGACCAAAATATGTACTAGATATTGTGAAAAAGGAAGAAAATGTTCAAATGGGAAGGGGAACTAGGGAAGGAGTTGGGGGAAAGTAAGGAAGGGAAAAGAAAAAATATAAGGAAAAATGGAAGCAAAGCTTTTATAAATACAATAAGGAGGAGAAGAGGGTGGAAAGGAGGGAAGGGAAATGGGGGAAAAGAATTAGGATATATCATGTGCAGGCACAAATTCCTATGATGAATGTTATCATTATGTGTTATCATTATGTGATAAAATGTATCAATAAAACTAATTTTAAGTCAAACAAATAAAAGCAAGAGACTTGCTTTGAGTAGGCCACTGACGATTTTGTACTATACTATGAATCAAGAAATATAGTTAATTTATTGCTTTGCGTCTGATACTAACACCAAAAATCCACATCCATCAATGAATCATGAAGGTAAAGCAGGTATTTGGATAATTTGTCATTTTCTCCAAGAGAAAAGGAGGCCACTGCTCTTTTATTCTTTGTACGTTTTCCAGTTCTCTCTGTGTCTGTCATCTTATGACTTTAGATTTTTATGTATACAATGTAATTACAATAAATATTTTTGACTTACTGTTTATATGCTTTTAGTTTAGGTCATGTATATCTTTTTTTTATTTTGAAGAGAATAAAACCAAATGAAACAAAACAGAATATAGTCAATCAAGACCAAAGGATGAACATGGGTACATGACTTAAAAACAAAATACAAGGAGATCAACAATGGCTACCATAATACCTCTTGTTATTTTCAGAAGAATTACCCATATCATCAGGCATAATAAAATCAAACAAAATAGTACAGAATAAAACCAATAAAAACGAAGCAATGGGAACATTATAAGACTTCAAAAGAAGATAATAGAAAAACCACAATGGGAATCATAATGCATCTTATTGCCTTCTAAGTAGTTGCCTATACCATCAGACTTGATACTATCAAACAAAACAGAATAGAATAAAATCAGTCAAAACAAAACAATGAAAGCAATATAGGGCTTCAAATCAAGCTAATAGGAAGTAAAAAAAATGGTTATTTTATATTTTGTTAATATATTTTGTTATCTTTGAAATAGCTGTCCATACCATCAAATATAATATGATTAGACAAACTGAAACAGAATAAAACCAAACTAAACAGAATAATGAAAACAATATGGGTTTCAAATCATGATACAAGATTAACAATGTCCTCTGCCTTTCCTTTTTAGACAATTCCTCCCCTTTCACTTTCACAGGATGTATTGTACATTTTGGGTCCCACTAACTCCTTTAGTTTTTATACGAGGGAGGCAACCCGCTATTCACTTATGTGACTCTGAACCTTTTTACCCCTGAGCATGATCTCAAGTTGTATCCATTTACCTAGAGCCTCAAGGTTATCTTTCTTTATAGCTGAATAGTTTTCCTTTATATAAAAGTGTCATGGCTTTCTAACCAGTCTGCAGCTGATGTGCAAGCTACCCCCACTTTTTTCTGATTCCCTGTCACATAGAGCATTGTTTTCTCACCTTTGCAGGTCATGTGTATCTTTTTTATTGTTTCTTCTTAGTTTCTAAGCTTTGGGGGCAAGGATGATGTCTCTCTTTCATTTGCTTTTATATAACCTTTGGCATAATTAAACCTTTAGATAATGTTAGTGATAATCCCAGTGTTTTACTTTATGAAAATATAGAGTTGATGATGACATAATGTAGGTGATAGTCTCAGAATAATGCCACTGAGCTAAATCCTGGGCTCTGGTCTCAGAATTCTGGTCTCAGAATTCTGGTCTCAGAATTATAGTCATTTGAAGTAAGCCAATGGATACATAGTTTGTACTCTTGGATAATAAAGAAAAATTTTTGCTACATTTTGAGTTTAAAGTTACTGTCTAAGAGTTGGTGTATTTTGATGGTACCTGGACAATGGTTAGCTACCTGAAGGCACATGGATTTCTTCAGGGAAACAGAACAGGTCAAGGCCTTACTATGGGGCTTCTTACATTCTCAATTTTTTTTGTCTTGAAAATTCCATGTAAAATTTCCAGGAACTTTATATCATCAAATTGAAGCATTTGTTTATGAGAAAAGCATTAAGCAGATGTGACTTCTGTAGTGGATGGCTTACAAGTCTGAGATTAACTACTGGTAAATGTATTGGATGTTTAAGACCTGATTGATTAAGTGGATAAATATACCACTGGGACCAGACAATATCACTCCAATATGTTTGAAGAAAGTAGAGGGTAAAGTTATCAAAACTTGATTAAATTATATATGACCTTTATTATTAGCACTAACCCCTAGAGCTATCAGATTTTCCTTGGAATCACTTGTTATATAAATTATTTCAAGAAGCTTTTGAGATGTACATTTTATTGATGATCACTTATTTTATTTAATCTTTGTGTTAGAATGGAAAGAGGGAGGGAAGGAAGGAGAGAGGGAGGGAAGGAAGAAGAGAGGGAGGGAATGAAGGAGGGACAAAGAGAAATTATTGGCTTATATAATTATGGAAACTGTAGTCCCATGATCTGCCTGCCATCTACGAGCTAGCAACTGGAAAGCTGGTGGATTTTGTTAAGGCCCAAGAGCTGGAGAGCCGATGGTATACATTCCAGTTCAGGTCTGAAGGCCTGAAGCCAGGAGCTCTAAGGGCAGGAAGTTTGCTGTTTTAGCTCAGTCAGGCAGAGATAACTCAACATTCCTCTGCCTTTTCATTCTATTCAGGCCTTCAGTAGTTGGGTGATACCAGTCCACACTGGGGAGGGCTATCTGGTTTACTCTGTCGCCCTTCAGTGCTAACCCTCACTACCACTGAGAAATAATGTTTAATGAGTTCTCTGGGCATCCTATGACTTAGTCAAATTGAAATGTAGAATCAGCCATCATAAATTCCATGTGGGTGACGAGATACTACATAGGCACTTCTGAAAGGTGCACAGAGATGATGGAGATGACAGGTGGAGGGAAGATGATGTTTGGACAGTGATTAAAACCCAAGGCCAGGAAGACTGGCTTTATAGGTGTATAGGTACCTATTATACAATGGTACACAATGAGCATTTTTAGATAAATATTTTTCTAAAAGCATTCTTTTGGCTCTTTGAAAACTGGATGGCAAAAGAGGAAGGCTATAGATGATTTGGATTTGAGGGACTAATAGTTTGGATTGATAACCTTAGGAGTGGGGAAGCAAATACTATTAAAGAACAATTGATACTTTTAGATATGAGAAAGAAGAAATGAGAGGAATCAAAGTTTGGATCAGTAGGAAAACCATAACAATACTCTGGAGAGGCTGGTAGAAAATCCATAGCGATATTACAGGGAGAAAGACAGTTGACGGGGAATCTGGCTGAAAATAGGGGATGATGAGTTTAGTTTTAAATACACTGACCTTTTGAGGTTGATTCCATGGAAAGCAATCTTGTTCTTTCAAAGTGTATCCCCAGTTTTACAATGAGAGTAGGACCAGGGTAGTCTGTTATCCTGACCATGTGGCATTTCATATTTTCATCAGTTAAATTCCACAAACTCCTCAGTATCTTCTACTGACACTGCTGCAACAATCATTTCTAATTTTTTACCTGCCAGGTCCATGAACTCTTAACTTGATTATGATAATGACTGCCTATAAATCCCTTCTCTTCACTCCCTGAGGTACCATCTGTTGCATGGTAGGGGTTCAGTGATTGGTTATTTCACTGGTTTTACAGTGCATAGTACAGGGTCAAGTGGTGATGAAGATAGCTGAATCTGACAAGGAGAAAGCAGTGGTATAAGTAAGGTGGGGACAAGGAGAACAGGGCAAATCGTTCTGCCTGGGGTCTGAACAAGCCTTCAAAACCATGACATGGAAGGATGAAGGATGCACTGGAGCTAAGATTGGAGACAGGGTACTTTAAATACAAGAAATAAGAAGAACAAAGACAAGCAGGTGTGAGACTGTAGGAGTGTTTCCCCAGTGGCTGGAGGGTCAGATTCATGCTGAGGGAGGTGGGAGGATGGTGAGAAGACTGGAAAGATACAAGGGTGGGCTGCGGTGAACCTGGGACCATCTCATATTTCTAAAGATGGAGATTATTTCTCGGATGAGGAAAAAAGTATAATGACATTAGATCAAAAATTTAATTTGATGTTTTTAGTAAAAGCATAGAGAAATAGCAGTGAAGACTTTTGAGTTTTAATTTTTGTTACTAAATATGTGTCCAAGACAAGTTATATTCTCTGAACTCTCTGGGATCAGTTCTATGTGATATACTATTAGTATAGTTTGTATTTGGTACTAGACTTTTCATCCTGAAAACCATTTAGTAAACACTTATTTGTGGAGATACCTGGTCTGAACAAAAAGTAGCTAATGACCTGCAGGTATTCCATACAATCTTTAAAACTATTTTCCGCATTTCGAACATAATGCATTTTCCTTTATAGTGTAGAAACTTGAAAAATAAAGAGAAATACAACTATTCAAACAAAATCACCTGAAATTCTATTGGAACATTAGATTCAAAGGAACATTTTGTTCTCTGTGCATACTCTTGTTTTTCTATGCATTTGAATGTTTATATTCATTTGTAACATACTGTGAATACTTTTCTTTTTAGTAAGAGTACAGTATAACTGTTCAGAACTTGGATCTGAGGTTGAAGTCTGATACAGTAATTGATTGACACTGTGGCTTTTTATCAACTTATTTAACTTTCCAAAAGCTCTATTTTGTTTGCTGTGAATGGAGATAACCATGTCTACTTTGTGGGGTTGGAATTAGACTAAAATAATGTAACGTGTTTAAAGCAGATCATGATTACTCAGAGCAGTTTGTTACATGAGTCCATATTGGATATTGAAATTGTTTCTAGCTTTTCCTTGCATATGTGGTATTTGCTGAGCTGTGCACCTTGAGAGCCATCAGATTTATTACCATGTAGTTATTACCGTTTAACGAGTTGAGATTACAGATTACAGAGCCAGACTCTTGCTCCATTGTGTGTTGTCCCGGATAGAGGTTTCTCCATTGGTTTCTGAAAGTCGTGTCTGCTCTCATTTGTTCTCACTGTGCCTTTGGCCACTAACTTGATTGCTGTGGATTTATTCTGTAGTGAGACACTCTCTGACATGCCCCACACACTGGACTTGATAAGGTGGAACACTGGTGGGTGGGGCAGATAACAGAGATGCATGTGACCTTCTGGGTGGGTCTAGTGTCTATGCCTGTGTCACTTCTGGCAATAGGCTCAGCCATAGAGTTTCATATGAGGCTCTTTCACCGGAGACTTTTACGGAGGGTGCTGAAGTCTGCGGGTGGAACTAAGTAGGATATGGATTTCATAAGAGACTCGGGGCCATCAGCGTGAAGGGAAGAGGCCAGCACAAATTAAATTTGGCGCTGCTTAAGCTGGTGATATGGGTCAGCAGTGCGTTTGTCTTCTTGGTGATGCCACAGAGCCTCACACTGCTCCACTCCCCAACATTTTATTCATAGAAAATATAATAAAATGAGATAATATAAAGTTTTAAAGCTTGACTCTAGAAAAAGCTTTGGGAAGAGCAGAAGCTCTAAGTGCTATTGGGAGTGTGAGTTGCTTCTATAGCTGACGTAGAAGGCGACTTGAGGCAAGTGAGTGCATCCTGATCTAGGCACACATCCTGGAAAGCCTCGCACACAGACTTTAGAAGACAAGGAGGTTCCATGCAGATGTTCAGTGCAGTGGTGTTTGCAGCAGTAAGAAATCAGTATTACAGAAGAATGACAAGTAAATCAGGCCAGGTTTACATGATGAAATAGTAGAAAGCAGTTAAAGTGGATGATCTAGACTTACATATCAGCCTGAATTAAAAAATACTGAATTAAAATATGTGAATTAAGTAGCTATTGGAATATTATTATATTTTGCATTAAAGCATATATAAATAATACTTTATACATTATATGTAGTGAAAGTGTACACATAAGAATATTTTGAACACATTTAGATAACAAGCCTGATATCTAGAGAAAGAAGAGGATGAGAATGTGATAAAACATCACAAACTTTTGCTCTTTGGGTATTTTTTTTTTTTAAAAAAAGCACTAAAGTAAACACAGTAAGATTAAAATTTAAGGGAGTTGAAGTATGCTGTCATTATCTTTATTATAGGATTAACATATTTCATTTTATAAAGTGGGGAAATGGAGGAGAAAATTAATAAAGATCACAGTAAAGAGAAGTTCTAGCAGTGCAGGGGGATATAAGTCGAGATCCTCCACATTCCTCCCCAGTTCCTGTTCTCTTCTCCTGTGGCCAGAATTTTTCCTGTGACAGCCTATGATACAGAAACACATAGCACATCGCTTTCTTTTTTTATTTAACCTGCACAGTTAATACTCTTTGCTGTTTTCACTGAACTACACAAATCTCAGAGGTCATTCACTCTATAATTTCTGACACTATCTTCTCAAGAACTTCTTGCTTCATAAAAGTAAGTTACAATTATAGTTTCTCTAGTGTTCAATTTTCAAGTTGCTGCTCTAGACTATATAAGACCAATTTTAGAGAGAAAATTGTCAAGGTTGATTGTGCTCGGACCTAGACTTACCTTGAAAACAAAATCTGAAAGGCACTTTTCCCATGTTTTTTTTTTTTCATTTTTTAATTTAAAAAGAAAAAAAAAAAGAAAAAATGTAGAAATATTACAGAATTTCAAGAAAAGAATATAAATAGTAAGAAATCACTAGTTGATACATTACACATCGTTCTTTTAGAAATAGTTATTCAAGTTACAGGATTAAAGCACACAAAGTAGGCACTAAAGCAGTGAAAGTGCAAACAGATCTGTTCAGCAATCCAACAAGAACCTAGAAATATGGTCATCAGTCCCACACATCTAAACATACATGCAGCTATATCTTTTATAATGCTTCCTATTTCCTCTTTTTTTTACAATAGCAATTATATATTTTTAAAATTTTATTTAAAGAGAAAAAAAGAAAAAAAAACAAGAAAGGGTAGCAATAATACAGAATTCTAAAAGAAAGAAAGAAAAAGGAGAATGAGAAAAAGCCCCACTAAGAAATCAGTAATTTGTAAATTATGTATTGTCATCTTGGATGTAGTTGTTCAAGTTACAAAGTTAAAGGGTACATAGTAAATATTCAAACAGTCAGACTACAAACAGTTTTGCTCAAAGATCCAACAAAGA
>PVLA01015312.1:0-25889 GCA_004027455.1 Hydrochoerus hydrochaeris | reverse complement strand
CTCCCTGCCAAGGCCTCGCCAGCCACCAGCTTCATTGTGACGGTGCGTCTCCGGATTCCAGGGGTGCTTCTCACACAGGGGGACCTGCTCCAACAAAAGCGCCTCCAGCTACTGCCTTCTGTTTAAGTTTTTCTTTTTTAAAAAATTCTCTCTGTGGGCTTCCATTCTCACTTTAGTTTCTGCCTGGGTTGAGGGGATGCACTTCCTTCCTTTGCCTTCTCCAGATTGCTACATCCCAGCATCTGGGCTGTTTCTCATAGAGAGGCTGTTTACTCTGGTGCTTACTGCTCTGCCATCTTCCCAGATTTCCCTGGGGGTTGAATCTCTTAAAGGTCCCACTTTTTTTTTTTTAACCCAGGGCCTTCAAACTGAGCTGCATCCCCAATTCCTTTCACTTTTTCTTTTTAATTTGAAAACTGGGTCTTAGGAAGTTATTCAGTTGGCCAGGATGCACATGAATGTTTGATTCTCCTGCCTCAGCCTCCCAGAGTGGCAGGGAATATAGACGTGTAGCTGTGTTCCACTGCTTAACACAGTTACACTGAGAGTTAAGTTTCCAATACTTTGGGGGACACATTTATACCATAGTGGATACGTTTTTAAAATTACTCCACTTGGGTTGACTTAGAAACCTACCTGAGTCTGATGTGAACAACTTGACAGAAAAGTTATAGTACTTAGGATAATAACACAAATAACAAAATTTTCTATAATTTACTAGCCTGATGCAGGCATTGTTTTATTTTTCTAGAATTCTCTCCAAGCTTTATCTTTTGCATAAAAATGTAATTATTATTTAAATATTAATTATTATGCAATGTATACCTAATTGCATAGGTATAATATTAACTTAGATTGATTTTATTTAAAAAGTGATATAGGAGTGTGTATACATTATAAAAATTCAAACCAATACAGAGCTACAAAGCTAGGGACAACAGGTGGCCAGCTCACAGCTCTGGTGGGTGGCTGTGGCCTGGCTGGCTTCGGCTGCTCCAGGGTGAGAACCATCGGCGTTTCCTGAGGTCCGAGCCAGGTTGGCACTTGGGGTGCTGGGAAAACAAGCAGCCAGCTCACTGCTGTGGTAAGCGGCTGTGAGTCTACCAGCACTTGGGCTGAGATTCAAATATCCATCAATACTCCCTTCCCCCTCCCCATTAGCAAGTGGGAGCAGAGATCTGAGCATCTCTTGGGAGGATGAACGTATGCCATATAGCAAATAAGGGAGATTTCCTTCTACTATCTCTTTGAAGGCAAATATTTTTATCACTGTTTTGCTCTGTTCTGATTAATGGTATTGCTCTATTCAATATTCTGTTTTTATAAGTTCAGTATTTCCTCCCATTTTGCTGTACCTGATTGAAAGAACAACTATTATGAAGAACATGAGATATACTATTGTACCTATTACTGTTATCCTGATAATCTGCTGTGAGGTTCTGTACCAATTTCACTACACTATCTCAATTGGCTTTGTTCTGTCTTGTTCTGCTATATTTTACTACCTTCAAAAAAAAAAAGCTAAAAGTGAAAGTCTCCCATTATCTCATCCAAATCCTTTTTTAAATTTTTCTCAAAAATGAAATCCTTAGGGGCTGGGGATTTAGTTCAGTGGCTTGAGCACCTGCCTGGCAACTGGAAGGTCATGAGTTCGATCCCTGGTGCTGCCAAAAAATAAAAAATAAAATAATAAAATAATAATAAAAATAAAAAATGAAATCCTCTGCATGTGTTGTCTGTCTTTTCACCTAAATTATCTAAGGACTCTGTCAGTCCCTAAACTAAATGTTACAATCTGCCTTTTCTCACCTAGTCATTTTATGAATGTTTCTTCTAATTGCCAGATATTTTTGTGATTGCCATTTAATGGGTCTGAGGAGCAGAATTAAGACCCAGTTGGCCTACTCCACCCACACAAAGTTCATTCTGATGCACAGCACTCACGGACACAGGGGTATCAGATGCAAAGAGGGTTCTGGTTCTGGTTCTGGGCCAGGGGAGTCAGCCCCTTCCTCCAGGCCAGATGTGGGTGCAAGCCCCTCCTACTTCTTCTTTTTTTATTTTAAAGAGGATAAAACAGAATAAAACCAATCAAAACAAACCAGTGTAAATGATATAGGACTTCAAAATCAACAATAGTTACCATAACGCCTTTTGATATCTTCAAAATAGCTGAAGATACCTTCAGACATAGTAAAAATGAAAACAGAATAGAACAGAAACAATAAAAACAAAACAATGAATGTAATAAAGGACTTCAAAACAAGCCAATAGCAAATCCAAAATTGCTACCATAATATATCTTGCTATCTTTGAAATAGCTGCTCCTGCCATTGGATTTGACATAATCAAACAAAACAAAAGAAAATAAAACCCAACCCAACAAAACAATGGAAATGATATAGGACTTCCAAAACAAGACCATAGGGAATCAACAATGGCTACAACTCTCAGAAGGGGATACCCCCTAGATATCACACTGCATTCTTTGAACCTATGATCAGACCACTGGCCCTAGACCTGCAATGTTGGTGAAACACCAAAGCACCACAGGCACCAATTGCATTTCAGCTCCATAGCTGTCATCACAGCCTCTGTTTCTCCAGACAAGCCGGTCACTCATGGTGGGGGTGTGGGGGTGTGGGGGGGATTGGTACTTCTTGTTTGCCAGGCCGTGCACTGGAAGGGGTTGGGGTCTGGCTGTTCTAGGCCAACAGCAGCCCACACATGGTGCTGGTTCCCAGACTGGGTTTCCTTGCTGGGGTGGCCTTGTTCTCCGCCCACCCTAGTCCACAAATGGTGCTGACTCACAGGGAGAAGCTGAGGTCTGGCTGTTCCAGTCCAGTAGTGGTCCGTGCAAGCCTCATGGAATTTTAGACAGGGCTTTTTCAAAGTTGAATCTAGAGTTTGTGATTGATTCATGGTTCAATGCCAGGATGAAGGCTGCTGGTATTAAGGCAGAGTGCTTGCTGGATCAGTCCACTGGCTGGATTGGCATCACCCTATTCCCAGCAGTCTGGATAAAATAAAAAGGGTAGAAAGAGTCATGTTTCCCCTTTTTTTGCTCTCCCTTGTTGCTTTTTCTGTCTTCTGCCACTGTAATCTGTTTCCCCTCTGCCATGTGCCATCCTGCCTTGGAGCCAGCTGATTATGGACTGAAACTTCTAAAAACTGTGAGCTAAATAAACCTTTCCCCCTTTAACTTTGGGTGTCAGGCATTTTATCTCAGCAACAAGAAAAGTAACTAAGACTTTTGTTCTTTAGAAAACTACTCCAAGCTTTATCTTTTGCATAAAAATGTAGTATTATTTAATATTTGTCTCCTTTCAGGAGAGCTACACCATGTACCCATGAGATCTAAAGCCCAGAAACTAGAATTGGAAGTAGAGGCAGAGCAGACAGAGTTAGGAAAGGGGCAACCAAAGCAGTAGCAGCCAGAAAGACAGGACAGGAATCAGAGCAGATTGCCAGGCAAGCTGAAGAGGCCAGCAAGTAGGCTTAGAATCCAACTCTGAATATTTCTGAACTGACAGACATCTTCAGGAGCTGAGTAAACGGCAACCCAAATGCTGCCACAGATTATTTACAAGGCATGCTACGCAAACAACCCTGAAAGTTGGTATGTTTGTGGCCTTCATTCATCCAAACACTACATCCCAATGTTGTATTTGGGCTGGGGATAAGCACCTGCCTGGCAAATGTGAGGTCATGAGTTTGATCCCCGGTACCAAAAAAAAAAAAAAAAAAATTGTGAGTTCAATCTCCAGTACCAATGTTGTATTTTTATCAAACCCTATTCCTGAAAACACATCCTTTACTTCCTAAAATATACTCCACTAGGAAGGTCACAATGAAAATTTTCATATCAGACTGGTACTGATAAAGTTCAGAATAATTTCAAACAGTATAAATTTAACTCAGTCTCAGAATCACCAAAGGTAACTATCTATATGCTCCAACCTAATACTGGAAAATGAAAATTAAAGTTTAAAACCAGATCAAGGACACTGATAGAACCAAAGCTTAGAATTTACAGCAAAAGAAAAATTTGGTAAGCACTTATCAGAGTTAAAATTTTATTCAAGCTTTAATAAGATACCAGGATCCATCCACCAGATTAAAAATACCAAATATTGACAAAGATGTGGAACAGCCAGAACTCTTTTTGTTTTATGGGTAGAGTATAAAATATTAAAATCACTTTTGCAGCCTGTGCACTGGAAGGGGTTGGGGTCTGGCAGCGGCCCACACTTGGTGCTGGTTCCCAGACTGGGCTTTCCTCTGGTGTGGCCTTGTTCTCTCTCCCCCAAGGCTGAGTAGCACCCTCCTACTTCTTTCCACATGGCGGGAAGAGCAGAGCATCTTGCAGACCTGAGGCTGAGGACCAAGTATTCAGAGGCAGTTGCACCCAGCCTGGGTTGCCAGCCCCTGCACTTCTTATCATGGGAGCAGGATAAGAAACTATGTCCAGCTGCTGTGGCTAATGCAGTCCTCGGCTTACTCCCTTACCTGGCCAATTTAGTGCCAGTCCTTGGCTGCAATGTGCAGGCCCTGGTCATGTCAACTCTAAGTAGAGTTTAGGGGACACTTACTACGCACATGCATGTGCCCTGAGCTTCCCCTACCTTGTCACGTAGTATTCACATCCTCCAGAGTAGATACTTTCCTTGTGTTGTAGGTGAAGACACCGAATGCAGAGGGATGGAGTAACCTGTCCAAGAGCAGCCACACAGTGAACTCCAAAGCCTCTCTGCCACTCTGCTCTGCTAGGGAAAGGGGGACTCAAGGTGCCTTTTTCTTGAAGAAGCCAGAAAATGTGGTCAAATAGCACTCAGTTCTTCCAGCCACACTATATGTGTGTGGATGCATGCATGCATGTAAGTGTTTTCACTTCAGTTTCAGAAAGATTAAGCCTTTAATACACTGAACAGAGCCCAACATGTAATGAACACTGTATTTGAGGCGCTTCCTTAGGGGCTAGTGACTTGAGGCAGGACCTAGACACAAGGAAGGCTTTTCTAGAACTAAAACAGTTGGAAAGTCTAGTGTCACCCACCAGCCCTCTGGCAGCAGAACATTCCAGATGGTCAGTTTCTACAGAATCCTAGTGGGGAATCCCAGGGTTTAGGTTCTGGGGGAGGGAAAAGAGGAAACTGGCAAAAGAGAATGCCTGGAAAAGCCATTTTTCAGTCTCCTCAGCTCAGGTCTAAAATAATGATCAGTCACAGAGCACTTTCGATTTGCTAGTTGTTCAGTTTTCCCAAGCACAAAGAAGAGAGTGTGGAACACTCTTTACCATGTGACTGGAGGCAGCTGCTTACCAGAGCAAAGCCAGGCAGCCCGGGAGCTGGCAGTGGTGGGGGAGTCAGACCCCAGAGCAAGGGACCACAGTGTCTGCTTCGGCGACGGTTAGATTCTGCACAGCTTGGAGTCTGAACAGCACCACTGTGGGATGCCAGCTGTCCTCACACTGAGGCACCCAAACCTGCTGGAGCTGCCCAGGCTCACAGAGTAAAGCTACGGCACCTGGACCATGTTCCTCTCACAGACCGTAGACGTCTCCTGTTTCTTCTTGGTTCCTCTAGCATGTGTATGGCTGCATTTGAAATAATGAACATTTCCAGTGACATGCTTTCTGCATGGTTCTCTGTGTGCCTAATTATTTCTAAAGAAATATACACTCAATACCACAGTGATTTTACTGGAAGCCAAATGGAGTACTTTAACATATTAATTATAAATGTAAAGGGGAAGAAAGACCACAAACTGATACTCTTATCCCCTCCATGGAGGGAAGCAGGGCAGAGGAGATTTTTACATGAAATGTGTTGCTTGCATTTTTCTTTACAGTGAGTCTATGCTAAGTTTTTACTTCTACAGTTAAATTTTTGTTTTCCAAAAGGAGAGAGAAAACTTTACATAACACATATTAAAAGTGGTTCTTGAATTTGGTTATTTCAAACTCAAGGTTTCTCATTAATCTTTTAATAAAAAGAAAAATCCAGCATAATGTCACGTGTTGAAAAAATTTCAATGACAAGGTAGTTTGGTATTCAAATCTCCTTCTAAAGCAGAGGTTGTTTACATGGGTAATGGACTGGAAACACTTTGCAAACAGTGGTTAACTGCTTTGTGACTGCTCAGTGCCCTGAGGACAACAGCTAGCTGCCTGGTACTGTTCCTAATTTCTTTATCTTCTGTTTGCACTCTGCAAATGCACATTGGTTCAGCCTCCAGAGTATATGAATGTGTTCTTGCCACAGCTGGAACCTGAGTTAAAGGGAGTCTTTCTTCACCATAATTTTTGTGGGGGTTGATTTAACAGTTAATGGAATATTGAGAGGCTGAAAGAGAAGTATTTTAAAAACTGCCAATGGCATTCCTTCCTGACTTATGTCCAGTGTCCACTTGTAGGCTGTGCTTGCGGGGCAGATATCTTTGGTGAGGCTGAGTGTGTGTGTGTATGTGTGTACTGAGGCCCACTGTGCATTAAAGAGGCTTACAGAATCCCTTTCCTTCCTACATGAGAATGGTCCCTTCAGTCAGCTTTCCCTGAAAGTTAGTTTCCCTTGGCAATCTGACAGAAGTAGTCTGTGTACCGTCTTACTGGGTGCAGTCACATATGTCAGCATGAGCATGGCTGATCTGTTGCAAATGGACTAGGAGAATACAATGCGGTAGAAGAAGCCAAGCCTTCTCTTTTACGTGAGACTGACTCTTGAGATGATTACCATCTTGGAGGGGACTTGGTGGGGCTCAGGCCAGGGAAGATACCTCACTTACTTGATGCAGTCTCTTCTCCAGAGCTCTGGGAACACCAGCAGAAGAGGCCTGGGTGGCCCTGTGACCTGCTGCATGGACTGTCCCATGGGAAAGAGAGTTCCCCGCTGAGATGAGATGTGATTTCCTGGGTTACACCTGTTACTTGTTACACCCTGGGTTATGGCCTGTTACCTGGGTTCTACCTGTTACACCCTGGGTTGCACCCTGTTTCCTGGTTAGCCTGTTACCTGCCACACCCAGGGCCACCCCATTAGCTGTTACACCCTGGATTACCCCCATTTCCTGAGTTATACTCTATTTCCTGGGTTACCCCATTACTTGTTGCACCTTGGGTTACCTGCTATTTCCTGGGTTACATACACTCTTTCCTGGGTTTCTCCTGTCACCTCTTACCCTATTTCTTAGATAACACCCCGAATTACACTGTTTCCTGGGTTACACTCTGTTTCTTAGGTTACATTCTGTTACCTGTCACACCTTGGGTTACCCTGTTACCTGTTACACCCTGGATTACCCCCCGTTTCCTGGGTTACACTTGTAACCCGTTTGGCGGGCAGTAATCCTGTGTTTTGGTATTTTGCTGAGTCCAAGAAACCCCTCAGGTGGGCTCTGCAGACTACTCTATGGCCTTTTCCTGAGAGATGGTCCCGGGTGGTGGTCAGGGAACCAAGTCGGAGCCAGTTCTACCTCCTGTGGACCCACAAGCCTTCCCCCTCATTTTTCTACTGTGCTGGAGATCACTTTGGTCAATGGAATTTTTTTGTTTGACAGAACAAAAGAAACCATTGTTTTCAGACATCTTTGTCTCTCGCCCTGCAGAGAGTCAACCTGAGGAAACACTGAGATTACCAATGGGAAAGGTGGGTGGTGCAAACAAAAAGTGAAGCTCTAACATGAGCAAACGTTGCTGGGCACAGTGGCTGTCTCCTCTGAACCCAGCTACCTGGGATGCTGACGCAGCAGGAACATTGCAAGTTTGAGTTCAGCCTGGGCAACAAGGCAAGGCCCTGTCCCAAAATAAATACAAAGTGCTGGGGGTATAGCTCAGGGCTGCACAACTACACACTTGAGGCCCTGGGTTCAATCCTTAATATGTACAGGCTGTAGAAAGTTCATCTTACATAAGTTTTAAACAGAATACCCCTAACTTTTATGCATTTATGGTTTTATTGTTCACAAAGATTTGCACAAGTGCGCTCTCATCTCAGTCCACAGTGTGGTGGGGGAGGCAGGCAGTAGTGTGGTGAGCAGCAGGAGGGGGAGCCCCGGCCATAACGTTTGCACGTTCCTGCGGTGGAAACGCTCCTGCCTTGGCCAAACTGTCCCTGGGAACTCTGAATTTCTCATCTTTTCACGGCTGGCTCAGGAGAGCTGGTGGAGTGGACTCCCACTCAGCCTTGGAGGACACACACACACAGTATCATTTTGATCTGTGCAGAGGGAACCTGTGAACCTGGTCGCAGAGGGGTGTGTGTGTGGGGGGCGGCGAGCCCAGGCCTGCCGCCGCGCGGGCGGGCTTCGTGGTCGGTGAACGCAGTTCCTCCTGCACGCGTGCGACACAGGCCGTCTCCGCACGTCGCCGGTCCGCCTTTCCTGTCTCGCCCTCCGTGCAGAGGGCTCAGGCCCTCCCGAGCCCTCCCCGCCGCTTAGGACTCCCGCGGCTTCGACCCCAGCGTGGCCTCCCGCCACAGCCTCGCCCTGCGTCTGCTCTGGGTCACCGTGCGCGCCGGGGCGGGGGGGGGGGGGGCGGCCTGCAGATCCGAGCCCCGCCCCCGCCCCGCCCCCGAGCACCGCCCCCGCCCCGTCTCCCTGGCGCGTTCCTCCTGTTCCCGCCGCCCGGCCGGCCGGGAGGGCGCACCTGGCGAGGCCTGGCGTCTCGCTCTGCCGTTCCCGCCTCCCGGCCTCGTCGGCCGCATGGCCTCCGCGTGTGCGGCACCGCGGGTGGCGGCGGCCAGGGCGGTGTGTGGAGGGTCCCGCACGGCGGGCCCCGGCCTGGCCCCGTCCGCCCCGCTGCCCTCCACAGCCGACCTAGTCTCTGGGTCCAGCCCACTGGCGTGACGCCGTCCTCGCTGACCCGGGCCTCCGTGCGCGGCGCCTGGCCGCAGAGAGCGTTCGCGTGCGCCCGCCTCCCGCGCCGAGCGGGGACCGAAGGAGCGCGTACGGCTTCAGCTGGTTCCGAGCGAGCGCGGTGGACCACCTTGTGGCCTGGGGTTTCTAAGCCGGCCAGTGGCAATCTGGAAAGCCCTCCTTTTACGTGGTATTTATGTATGTATGTGAATGTGTCCCAGTTGGTTCACTTTTCCCTTGTCTATGAACCTTCTGAGACCTGCGGAAAAGCAATCAGTTCTTGGTTTGGAGACAATTGCTTGTCTCTTCAGTTCTAAACCACTGAGTTTCTGGAAGCAAATTATGTTCTGCTCAAAGACTGTTTTTGTATTTTTTGTTGTTGAAAAGCGTATTTCCCAATGCTGAGAACTGAGAAGACAGTTTTACAGTAATTTCTGTTAGGGGATGATTCAACAGTGACACCTTTTAAAGTTTTACTTGTTTATATCTATGTCCTGCGCAGGACTGCAAAATTCATGATGTTTAAATCCCTTTCATTATCTTGTATTTGTGAAAGGACTAAGTTTCTTAAAAAATCGTTATTTCAAGAATAACATAGACTTCAAACAGTACAGAATCCTTAGTATATAGCAGTTGTTAACAGTCATACATTTCAGATAACTTCACACATACGCTAACAAATGTACAAGTAAAAATATGTGTGATCACACATTACTCTGAAGCTTACTTTTCTTACTTAAAGTGTCATCTCTATGTCAGTGAATAAAATGTTTTTTAAAATGACGACATGAAACAGGAATGCAATTGTAAGTGCACTCATTCATTTGCATTCTTTCTGACCACAGTGCATCTAATTCTTGCAAGATTTTACTGTGTAGTAAACTAGGCATGGTAGCGCACACCTGTAGGCCCAGCATTCCGGAGACTGAGACACAAGGATTACTGTGAGTTTGAGGCCTTGGTGACATAATGAGGTCAAGGCAAAGCTGGACTGCATAGTGAGTGAGACTCCTCAAATAAACAAAAAACAAAAAACGTTTTACTAAGTACCACCTTGTTTATTTTTTAATCTATTTTATTTCAAGGATAAAAAGAAAAAAGATGAAGATGATGAAGAACAAGAGACAAACAAGAAGAAAAAGAGGAGGAAGAACAAAACTACAACAAAATTGACTGGGGTTTTAGCTCAGTGGCTTAAGCTCCTGCCTGGCAAAAGCAAGGTCGTGAGTTCAATCCCTGATACCAACAAAACAAAACAAAACAAAAAAACTACAACAAAATTTCAAAATGTGTCAATTGGGGGAGCAACAATGGTACATACAATGCCCATTGCCATCCCCAAGTCAATCCCTTGGAGCACAAGACCTCTGCATTCAATTGTGTGAACAGTACCAGCACAAATTGTTCTCCTCAGTGAACTCAGAGAAAGCAGTATTATAACTATCCTAACTATTTTTATATATATACATACACAGGTACATGTTTTTTCCTTCAGCTTCTCACACTTATGAAATACGATAATTACACATGTGTGTCATATTTATTTCACTAATGAATATGCTCTCAAGTTGCATCCATTTAATCTTTCTTTATGGTGGGTAGCACTCCATTGTATAAAAATACCACATCTTTTTTATCCATTCCTCAGTCAATGGGCATTTAAGTTGTTTCCAAGATCTGACTATTACAAATTGTGCTGCTATAAATATGGGTGCAACATGTGTCACTGTGGTACGATATGTTTAATTCTTCTGGGAAGATACCCAGAAGGGGAATAGCTGGGACAAATGGGACCTCTAGTCCTAGTTTTTTTAGGAATCTCCACAGTGATTTCCACAGTGGTTGCACCAGTCTGTATTCCCACCAACAGTGGAGAAGAGTTCCTTTTTCCCCACAGCCTCTCCAGCATTTGTTATTGCTTGATTTCTTGGTAATAGCCATGCTTTCTGGGGTAAGATGGAATCATACTGTTGTTTTAATTTGAATCTCTTGAATGACCAGTGATGTTGAACATTTTTTTCACATATTTATTTGCTGTTTCTATTTCTTCATCAAGGTGTGTATTCATCTCAGATTCCCATTTTTGGTTTGGGTATTTAAATCTGGGAGGACTTTTTTTTTTAAAGTTCTTTATATGTTCTCCACTGTAATCCTTTATCTGAGGAACAGCTGGCAAACATTTTCTCCCACATTGTGGATTGTTTCTTCACTCTGTTAGTGGTTTCTCTTGCTGTGCAAAAGCTTTTCAGAAGGGTGAGATCCTACTTGTTGTTTTCTTTGTGGTAATTCCTGTGCAATTGGGGTTTAGTTCATAAATTGTTTGCCTTCACCAATGTCTTCATGACATTCCAGCATATTTAATGTCTCTGTTTTAATATTAAGATCTTTGATCCATTCTGATTTTAGCTTAGTACATGCTGAAAGATATGGTTCCAGTTTTAATCTTCAGCATGTGGAAAGCCAGTTTTTCCAGCACCATTTATTAAAGAGGCTATCTCTGTTCCAGTGAATGTGTTTGGCACCTTTGTCAAAGATAAGGTGGCTTAGTGAGTTTGCAGTTGTTTCTGCATCTTTAAATCTGTTCTATTGATCTTTGGGTCTTTGGGGGGGGGCACTATCACACTTTTTATCACAGTAGCTTTATAGGGATTGTGATGCCCCTTGTCTTTCTTGCCCAGGATTGCCTTTGCTATTCTAGATCTCTTCTGGTTCCAGATGAATTTTAGGAATTTTCTCCAATTCTGTGAGATATGCTATTTGAATTTTGCTGGATCTGAATAACAGCTTTGGAGTATGGCCATTTTCACTATATTGGTTCTTCCTACCCTAGAGCATGGAATATCTCTCCATTCTCTAATATCCTCTTCAATTTCCCTTTTCAGAGTACTGTAGTTTTCAATGTAGAGGTTTTCTATATCCTTTGTTAGACTGATTCCTAAGTATTTTGTTTTTTGGATGCTGTTGTAAAAGGTATTGTTCTCCTGATTTCTCTCTCTGTGAGTTCATTATTCATGTACAGGAAGGCTATTGATTTTTGAGTGTTGACTTTGTAGCCAGCTATGTTACTGAATTTGCTTATTAGATCTAGTAGTCTTTTGGTGGAGTTTTTGGGTTCTTCTAAGTAGAGTATCATGTCATCTGCAAATAATGGTAGTTTGACTTTTTTCTTTCCTATATTTATTCCTTTTATTTCTTTCTCTTGTCTAATTGCTCCAGCTAAAGTTCCCAGGACTATGTTGAATAAGAGTGGAGACAGTGGACATCCTTGTCTTGTTCCTGATTTTATAGAGAAAGCTTTCAGTTTTTGTTCATTTAGTATGATGTTGGCTAGACCATCTAATTCCAATTTTCTGTAGGATTTTATCATGAATGGGTGCTAGACTTTGTCAGAAGCTTTTTCTACATCTATTGAGGTGATCATATGATTTTTGTCCTTGGATCTGTTAATATGGTGTATTACATTTATGGATTTACGTATGTTGAACCATCCCTGCATCTCTTGGATGAATCCCACTTGATCATGTACAATCTTTTTGACAATTAAGCTGCAGTCTGTTTGCCAGTATCTTATTGAGGATTTTTGCGTCAAAGTTCATTAGGGTAATTGGCCTATAATTTTCTTTCATAGTTTGATCCTTCTCTGGTTTTGGTATCATGGTAATGCTTTCTGCCAGGAATGAATTTGAAAGTATTGCTTCCTGTTCAATTTCATTAAAGAGTCTGAGAAGTAGTGATGTTAGGTCCTGTCTAAATTTCCTTTTTTTTTTTTTTCCTGGAACTGGGGGGTCTAACTCATGACCTTGTGCTTACCAGGCAAATGCTTGGGCCTCTGAGCTAAATCCCCAGCACCTCTCTAAATTTCTTGTAGAATTCAGCAGTGAATCCATCAGGGCCTGGGCTTTTTCTTTGTTGATAGGTTTTTAATTATATCTTCAATTTCATTGATTTGATATTGGGTCATTTAGGATTTTTATATCTTCTTGATACTGCTTTAGGAATTCATATGTCTCTAGGAATCTGTTCATTTCTTCTGTATTTTCCATCTTGTTGAAATACAAATTTTCAAAGTAGGTATAGATGATTTTCTGGATTTCTGAGAGTGTTTTGTGATTTCAAACTTTTCATTCCAAATTGCTTGGATCTGAGTCTTTTCTTTCCTGTTTTAAATAGGGCTGGCTAAGGGCTTGTCAATTTTATTTAATCTTTCAAAGAATGAATTCTTTGATTTGTTGATTCTTTGTATTGTTTTTTTAGTCTCCAGTGTGTTAATTTCTGTTCCAATCTTTATAACTTCCACACTTGTATGAGCTTTTGGCTTACCCTGCTCTTTTTTTCTAGAAGCTTGAGGTTCAACCTTAAGTTATTTATATGCACTTGCTGTTTTCCTGATACTGCTACAAATTTCTCTGTTAAGACTACTTTCATTGTGTCCCACAAGTTCTGGTATGTTGTGTTGTCATTATTATTGAACTGTAAAAATGTTTAATTTCTTCTTTAATTTCATGTGTGACCCACTGGATGTTCAGAAGGGTGCTCTTTCATTTCCATGTGTTATAAAGTTCTTGTGGCTTCTTTTGCCATGGATTTCCAATTTCATTGCACTGTGGTCTGATGGTATGCACGGGATAATTTCAATCCCTTTGCATTTTCTTATGCATGTTCTATGAGCCAGTGTATGGTCTGTTTTGGAGAACATCCTGTGTGCAGCTGAGAAGAATGTGTATTCTGATGCTGTGGGGTAGAACACTCTACAGACATCTACTAGGTCTATTTGTTCAAAAGTTTGATTTAGTTCTAATATTTCATTATTGATTTTTTTGTGTAGTTGATCTATCTTTTTGTTACAACAGTGTGTTGAGATCTCCCAATACAATTGTATTAGGGTTTGTTTGATTTTTCATGTCTGATAGTAATTGTTTTATGTAGTTGTATACTGGTATTTGTTGCATATATATTTATGATTATTATCTCTTCCTCATGAATTTTTCCTTTTGAGAGTATAGTGACCTTCTTTATTTCTCTTAATCAGTCTTGGCTTGAAATTTCACTTTGTCTCCAAATAGAATAGCTACCCCTGCTTTTTCCTGGGTTCCTGTTGCATGGAGTATTGTTTTCCACCCTTTGACTTTCAGTTTATGAATTTCTTTTTTAATTAAATGTACTTCTTGTATGCAGTATATTGTTGGATCTTGCTTCTTGATCCAGTCTTCCAGTCCGTGTCTTTTAATTGGTAAATTGAGACCATTAATTTTGATGATTGTAACTAATATGTATTGACTTACCCTTGTCATGTTGTTTTCCTGCTATTGGCTCTCTCTCTCTCTCTCTTTCTCTCTTTCTGTTTAATTGTTTGCTTTGCCTGATGGATTAATTCTCTTGGGGTTTATGGAGTTGTAGTCCTTGTTGTCTCTTTCTAGAATGTCTTTCAGAACATTCTGGAGTGTTGGTTTGGTGTTCATGAATTTCCTCAGATGTTCTTTGTCATGGAAGTATCTTATTTCTCTATGAATTTTGAAAGATAATTTTGAAGGGTTCATCAGTCTGGATTGGGGGTTGTTTTCCTTTAGACCTTAAAATACGCCACTCCAGACTCTCTTTGAATTGAGGGTTTGTTATGAGAAATCATGCGTGATTCAGATGGGTTTTCCTTTATAGGTGATTTGTTTCTTTTGTTTAATAGCTTTTAATGTTCTGATCATTTGTTGAATTTTCTGGAATTTTGCTGTAGTTTTTTTTTTTTTTTAATCAATACCAGGGATCGAACTCACAACCACGTGCTCGCAAGGCAAGCGCTTATGCAGCTGAGCTAAATCCCCAGCTCCTGTAGTTTTTTTTTTTTTTTAAATCATGGCTACGCCTGTGAGCTCACTGGTGCGTGGGCTAAGAATCAAACATCCATCCCATCCACCCCGCCATGAGCAAGTGAGAGCCAGAGATGAGTTTGACCATATGCAATATAGCAAATAAAGGGGATTCTCTTCTACCATCTCTTTGAAGGCAAATATTTTTATCACTGTTTTGCTCTGTTCTGAGTAATGGTATTGCTCTATTCAATATTCTTTTTTTATAAGTTTGGTATTTCCTTCGATTTTGCTGTACCTGATTGAAGGAACAACTATTGTGAAGAAAATGAGATAAACTATTTTACCGATTGCTGTTATCCCAGTAACCTGCTATGAGGTTCTGTACCAATTTCACTCCATTGTCTCAATTGGCTTTGTCCCATCTTGTTCTGCTATATTTTACTACCTTCAAAATAAAATAAATTTTTAAAAAATAAAAATAAAAATTTTAAAAAATTAATCATGGCTGCTTAGAGTCCTATGCCTCACTTTTCTGTGTGTCAAATTCATTTTTCCTGCCAGGAAAATTTCTGCCATGATGTCTGTGAAAATGTTTTTCTATCATTTGTGCTCCTGCTTTTTTGTTGATTCTGATCAATCTTATGTTATTCTTTTTTGCACCATCTAGCAGCTGCTGGACTGATTTCTCGTGGTCCCTTGAGATCTTTCTTGTCACGATCCCTAACTGGAATCCTGTCTTCTATATCCTGACATTGGCTCAGTCTTCTGTCTATGCTCCTAATGGAATTCTTAATCTGCTGGATATCTATTTGAGTCTGTTTCATGGATTCCATTTCTTTCTTATTTGGGGCATTCATAGTTTCCATCATTTTCCTAAGCTCTTCTTTTTTTTTTGGTCTGTATCTGCTCTACATTTATTAAACATGTCTTTAATTATGGTAGCAATCTCTAGTTACCTGAGTAATTATTTTTTATTTGATTTTTTTCTAGCAACTCATTCATCTGCTTTGTTATTTCTGCTGTTACCACTTCAGAGAACCCAGGTTGGTGTCTTTTGGATTGTTCCACTTCATTGCTCCCTGAGTTTGGCTTTGGTGAGCTGAAAGTCTGGGGTTGCATCTTGTCTGTCTTCTCATTTTCTTTCTTCTTTCTTTCTTTCTTTCTTTCTTTCTTTCTTTCTTTCTTTTTTCTTTTCTTTTCTTTTCTTTTCCTTTCCTTTCCTTTCCTTTCCTTTCCTTTCCTTTCCTTTCCTTTCCTTTCCTTTCTTTTCTTTTCTTTTCTTTTCTTTTCTTTTTTTCTTTCTTACTTTAATTCCTGGGTTGAATTCCTTGTAAATTACTTGTGGTGAGTAGCTTTATAGCTAGTAATTAGAACCTTTAGGAAATGACTATTTCCCAAATGCCACCAGACTCTTGCGGCCTGCTGCAGAGTGGTGTGGATTTGGTGAATTCCCTCAGAACAATGCAGAGGTCAGCCATTCAAAAATGCTACTTGGGAAGGTTCAATTCTTCAGAACTATTGGTCATAGCTCTCATGTCCTTTTGTAAATTTTTCTCCTGCTGAGCATCTTCATTTCCTTCTCAGCTCCTTGTAACCTTGAATGGCTGTGGTTACTTGGTGAGGTGCGGGTAGCAGGGGGAGAAAGGCAAACATGTTTGAGCACTCTCATTTTACCAGACTTTAGTGGGCAATGTAGCTGAACACATCCTTGAAACAGAGGAACTGCATGTGTAAGTTGAGTAACAAGGGCAATCTGTTTATATGGACTCAAATAGCATCGTTTACAGAGGAGAGAAGCATATTCTCACTAGGAGTATGACTTTCACGAGTGTGCAGCTCCCTTTCACCTCTCTTAGGTCTGACAGAATACAGTCATTTCACACGCAGCACAACTGGAGAAACCAGTGTGGAAGGAAGAAGGGAGAAGTGGATTAGGATGAGGTTCATGTGGATAGGTTGAGAATATAAAGATATTAATATATGAGATTAATATAAGATATGGTACTTCTCTCTTACTTGATTTTTTATCCAATAAATCATATAGAGAGAAATAGTTGGATGGCAGAATACATTTCAAAACTTAAAATAACAGATGTCTTCAACTGGAGACTTCCCTTGGCTTCCATACCCCAGCTGCGGAAGGCCACCCAATTAGTTAAGAAGAAAAAGGGTTTTGACATCGCGACTGGTTATTTATGCATGCTAAAAATACAAGAGATGGCTGCATTTGCTTTGTTGGGGTGTTCAACCCTCTCCCCCTCCATTAGGCTAAAAAAGGCACCTATAGAATTGGATAACTTTAAAATATGCAATAAAGGACTGCTATCTTTGCACATCTGTTGAGAACATCTGGCACTGGCCTGAGCCCTGGCAATTTTGGCACCCAGTTAGTAGCCCACAAATTGAGAAGGAGACAGTCAGCATGTGGTCAGGCTTGTGTGTGGTGTTTCCTGGTGGCAAGACCACAGAGCCCAAGGATGCGATGCAGTCAGCAACTGCTGTACTGACCAGCCAAGTTCCCTCCCTGGCTGCAGATGTGAGGGTCAGGAGCTCTCCTCTCTTAAGTGCTGGCCTCAGAAGACAGTGCGGCGAAATCTGGCTCTGATGGCTCTTGGCCCTGAGCACCAGGGGCCATCTGGGGCTTCGATCCTTCACCTCCTGCTTGCTCTCTCTTTGGGTGCAGGATATTAAAGAGATGGCAGGTTGCATGTTTATGAAGATGCTCACCACAGTAGCTCTGATCCCACTTGCTTATCTGCAATGTGGCTATGAATCCAAGCTGGCCCAGTGACCCACTTTTAGCTCATAAGATGCAGAAGTGATGAGGGATGACACCCAGGTTTGGGCCCAGAAAACCATGTGGCATTTTTCTGGCTCACTGGAGGCTGTTAGGTTTTCAGCGCAATAAGAGAGAAAATATAAGTAAAAAGTAGCCTTTATTCTGAGGACGTGGAGAGCAACCCATGACTATAGACAGCCTGGCATTCTCTGGCCGGGGTGGTGCTTAGGGCACCTCGGTGATGCACGAGGAGCTTATTGGAACCCTCTGCATGCACAAACAGGAAGAGGAGTTGCAATTAGGGCTGAGGGAGAAGCAGGAAGTGGTAGGCATTTATGCTTTGGTCTTCTGCCACATTAGACCACCACCATGACTGTTAGACCACCGCCATGACCGTACAGTAATTTATTCTAGGGCAAAACTTTCAGAGGCCTTAGGTTCACACGCTATTTTGACCTTGCTCTCTCTGAACCAGCCAGAACCTCTGTTAGGAGGCCGAGGTCACCTGGAGAGGCAGCTCACAGGTGTTCCTGTCCACAACCAGTGGACTTCGGCCCTCAGCTCATTCATGCTGGACAGTAGATGTGTGTGGGAAAAACCTCCAGATGATTTCAGTCCTTTCCACCTGGAGTCTCAGACATCATACAGTGGAGAGGGCTCATCTCTGCAACCTCCCAAACAAAATCCTGACCCACAAGTTGAGTGAGCACAGTAAATGGCAGTAAGTTTGAAGCTGTCTGTTATATGGCAATAGACAGGCAGCGCATGTCCAAGGCAGGGACTTCTGGAGGACTCTGAAAGCTAACTTTTAATAAGAATGTCCCATTCTCCGTAATTCCCCTGCCCAACCCAGGGCCTTTTTCTGTGTGTCTAGCATTTTTACACAAGGCATGCACTTGTAATCCTAACACTCTGGGAGGCTGAGGCAGGAAGATCGCAAATTCCGGCCTAGCCCGGGCAACTTGGCAACTTAGTAAGACCCTGTCTCAAAATAAAAAGTAGGGCTGGGGATATAGCTGAGTGTGAAGTCCTGGGCTCAACCCCCAGTACAGCTAAACAAATAAACGATTCCTGTTCCCGGACAGGGCAATCTGCCTCACAGCACATTCCAGGCTGACTGTCTCTCCTGCCCAGCCAGCAGCCTGTGTGGGGTACACACGCATGGTCCACACAGCTGCCTGGAGACATGGGATAGTAGAGCCTGTCTCCAGGGAATCCACAGTCTCATTGATACTAGATATGTTCCAGATAGGCAGGGTTTCAGATAGAAGCGTTTCTAATGCTAATTCATGTGAGGTCACTGTCATTAGGAAGAGTTTTATAAAAATGAAAGAAAACATGGAGCTGTAAAAAAAAAAAACCAAAAACACTGATCTTTGTGGTAGACTGGGGTCTGCTGCTGAGTTGAGGACGTGTTCTGCTGCCAGCTGGGATGGCCCTGCCTGCTACCTGGGTGCAGGGGTTGAGGTCTCTGGCCTGTTGCCCTTGTGCTGGGGAGAGCAGTTGGGCCAAGTGGCACTTTTAGTACTTTTCCATTGTGGTAGCCTTAAGCAGAACACAGGGCAACCGACATTCAGCCTGCAGGGCTGGCTGAAACTGCCCTCAAACCATATGAGCATTTGATTTGCTTCTGTGGTTCATTTCTCATTGCCTTGATAGAAAGACGACATGGCCCCCACCCCACCCTATTCCCCATTGGTTGGATTAAAGGTGGCCCCTGGTACTTTGCCATGACTCCCAGCATGAGGTGATCTATGTCCATTTGAGTCAAGGCGGGCTCAGTGCTGCTGTGAGCAGCAGGATATAGGGGAGGTGGTATTGGGCCACTGGCCGGTCCCAGCTGGTGAGGGGATCCTGCCCAGAACAGGTTCCCATGGTGCCCTTTGCTTGATTTCTTGAGGTCACCATTCTCAAGTGGCCATGTCAGTTTTCCAGGTATCAGTTCAGCAGAGCCCAGTCTTCTAGTCATTCCCACCAGACACGAGCATCAGACATGAGCAGAATCAGCCTAGATTCTCAGAATGAGTCCACCTGCCAATGGATGCCATGGAACAGTAGAACCATCTTCTTGTGCCTGCTGGAAGCTTGGTCCACAAAGTGGTGAGAACATTCTTGTTTTCAGCCACAAAGGGTGATCTAAAAATACAGTGAATATTTACATTAAAAAAAAGAACCAGTACATTGCCAAGAATGCTAGCATAAGACTGTTTGAAGCAAGGGAATTATTTTGAGGGCATGTGTCTTTTACTATAATACAATTTTTATTTAAACATTCACTATATTTTTAGGTCATTCCTTTCTAATCAAACATTTTATGACAATTTTCATCTTATTCACTGGATCTGGCGCCATGCAACTTCTGGTTTTCCCCAGTCAAAATGACCATGAGAAGTAAGCATTTTGAATTCATTCAGAACATCAAGGCAGCCACAACAGTGCAACTAAAGACACTCATGAAAGAGAACTTGCAGAACTGCTCCAGAAAGTGGCAAGAGCGATGGGATAAATGTGTCTGAGCACATGAGGAATATTCTGAGAGGGATTAACGGCAATGTGTCTGTGATTGCAATACCTTTTTTAAAAATTTAAATCACTGTATTTTGTGATTATACATTAGTTTTTGTGACCACACCTCATATATCCTGAGGTGGTTTGTTACACAGCAGTAGTGAACTGGAACAGTAACCCTTGACCTGCTATATTTTCTTTATCACCAGATCAATTCTCATACTGGCTCATGAGAGAGGATGTCAGAATTTCAGAATACTTAGTGAGCCAGTTATTAAACAAATCCATCGTTAAAAACTAAATCATTCCACTTTAAATTAATTACATATATATTAATAAAGAATATACTGATAATATCCCTTCCTAGAAATCTTGCTACACTTTGCTCTTGCCCAGGCCCTGAAGGGTATTGGTGCCCACTGAGCCTGTCTCCACAGAAGTCCACTGCTGCACGTTTCTTCCCAGCTGCTCACCTAGGGATACTGCATTGGCAGCTAGAAATTGCTCAGGTAGAAATAATTACACCCTTGAAATTATCACCTGTCTTCCAGGAAGCTGGTTGTTAAACAAGTGCCAGCACCACACTGTCATTGTTGGCTGCACTTAGAACCAGCTGACACCTCACAAGTGTTTTGGTTGTATGTTTATCTCTCCCCAATAGAATATAAACCTGAGAGAAGGAGTTTTCTGGTTTTTGTTCACTGTTCACCAGAAGCAAGAGGGCAGCCAATAAACATGGAGTGAAGGTCCCCTGCTTCACAGCATCCATGCAGTCTCACATGCCACCCACCCTAACCCTCGTCCCTGGACACAGTAGCTCCACTCTGCTGGCCACAGACTCCCAGCGGTGCACATGTAACAGTGGTCAGCAGTGGAAGTGACTGGCACTTAAAGAATGAACCCCTGGCACCATTAGCAGTCATTTCCAGTTCACCAGCAGGACCAAGTAGCTAAGAAAGCTCTTCCTCCAAGAGGAATGAAGGCACTTCTAGGAGTGTGACAAGGAAGAGGGGAGAAGGGCGAAGATTCTCTGGCATTCACCCCTCTCCAAGTGACATGTATTCTTGGTCTTTGGGTCTGTGACACTTCCCCTGTGTTATGGTTTGTGTCTAGATGCCCTTCAAAGCCTCATGGGTGCTGGATCATGGGTTGTGACACTGGATCATGGGTGTGTGACACTGGATCATGGATGTGTGACACTGGGTCATGGGTGTGTGACACTGGATCTTGGGTGTGTGACACTGGATTAGTCCGCTGATGGGTTTACAGCTGGATGTGATGTTGGGATGCAAAGCCTGGTGGGAAGATGTGGGTCACAGGGGTGTGGCCTGGCTATATCCCTTCTCCCCTGCCGTGAACTCCTCTGCCATGTTGCCCTGCCTTGGAGCCCTCTGACTGTGGCCTGAAACCTCTACAACAAATTGTGACCCGGAATAAACCTCTCTTCCTTTAACTCGTGTGTGTCCCAGCAATGAAAAGTAAATAAGACACCCTGTATCTTGGTAACACACCCCGCTAGTATGTATTATCACTGACACTAACTTAACTTCACTAACGTAACTTTGGCTGCTTCCAACTCAGTATTCCATGAACACAACTGTGTGTGTTTTCAACAGATTTACTCTGTAAATTTCTTATCATCAGAAAAAATTTATCTAGAGGTGGAGGGAGGAGGTGGGAGGGCAGAGGAAGGGGAGGGGGGATGGTTGTGAAAAGTCCAATTCCCCACGAGGAGTGTATTCATTACGTGCTGCAGTAAAAGTAAAACCTCAAAAACAAAAATAGCATGTCCAAAGAAATCTCCAGCATAGTGAAAAGAAAACCCACAAACTGGGAAAAAAATCTTAGTGAACTGTCCCTCAGACAAAGGACTTCTGTCTAGAACTTATAAAGAATTAAAAAAATCAGACCCCCAAAATTCAAAGACCCAATCCAAAAATGGGCATCTGAGATGAACACACAGTTCTCAGATGAAGAAATACTAATGACAAATAAATACATGAAAAAATGTTCATCATCATTAGTCATTAGGGAAATGCAAATTAAAACCACATGGAAATTCCATCTCACTCCAGAAAGAATGGCCAGGATCAACAAAACTACCAACAACAAATGCTGGAGAGGCTGTGGGGAAAAAGGAACTCTTCTGCACTGTTGGTGGGAGTGTAGACTGGTGCAACCACTGTGGAGGTCAGTCTGGAGATTACTCCAAAATCTGGGGTTGGAGGTCCCATTTGAGCCAGGTATTCCACTCCTAGGCATATTCCCAGAAGAACTGAAAACATCTTACCACAGTGACATATGTGCACCCATGTTTACAGCAGCACAATTTGTAATAGCCAGATCTTGGAAACAACCTAAGTGCCCATCAACTGAGGAATGGATAAAAAAGATGTGGTATTTTTATACAATGGAGTACTACTCAGCTATAAAGAATGATCACATTGAGATATTTATAAATAAATGGATGTAACTTGAAACCATACTCATAAGCAAAATAAATCAAAGTCACATGTATAAATACCATATAGTCTCCTTAGTGTAACAAATGGTAAGAGTACATAAGATTCTGTTGTAATCATGATTCCCCATTACATTGCTTTGAAGCCTTATAATGTTTTCATTCATTGGTTAGAATGGTTTTATTCTGTTTGTTTGATTTTATTATGTGTGATGGTATGAACAGCTATTTTGAAGAAAACAAGACATAGAGCCATTGATGATTTAATATCATCTTGCTTTGAAGTCCTACCATGCTTTTGTTCTTCTATTACCATTGGTTCTATCATGCTGTGTCTTAATGGATTTTAATATGTGTGACAGTAAATACAAAATTTTTATGGAAAATGAGATAATATAGCAGTCATTGTTCATCTTTGGTTCAGAATGTCTTGGAATACTTCCATTCTCTTGAGTTGTTTATTGTACTTTGTTATGTTTGATATTATTGTGTGTGAAGCTACGCTCAACTATTTCAAAGAAAGAGACATTATGGTAGCTACTGTTGATATCCAATTGTCTTGTTGTGAAGTGCTGTGTTGCTTACATTGTTCTGTTCTGGAAAAAAAAATAGCAAGCATGAAACGTTTCTCTGGTAGGTCAGGAAGGGTAAGTCACATTCAGTCTGCAGAATCTGAAAACGTGGAGTCAGGCTTGGCACCCTGCATTTCTCCTGCCCTCTTCAAAGGGTGGCACCTTGAGTCTCAGGTTAAAATCCAGCTGCAGCTCTGAGGTGACAGCTTTGCCCTCTGCTGCCTTGCAGGCCACTCACAGCAAGCAGGGGTGGGGACCCTCAGAGCCAGAGCCCAGGCGCCTTGAAGCAGCCACAGGTGACTGTCGCCCACAGGTCTCTTCTGGGGTGGGAAAGTCTGCTTCCAGATGGCTCTGTCACTATCAAAGAAACACTGGGCAAAGGATTAAAACAAAAGTGACTCCAAGGCCAGGCCTTTACGCGCCACTTAGCTTGGTGTTTTCATTGCAGATGCACCAAGGGTCTCACATGACACGTGGTCCTTGCAAACAGTGTTCTGGTTCCTCAGGCTTCTGCTCAGAGCAGCCTCGTCTACATGCCCAGCCTGCCCCGGGGTGGATGGCTGTCCATGCAGCCTGTGGAGCAGCTGTGGTGGGAGGACTCCTGACTGCCCTTTCTCGGTGACGATAGCCTGTTTCTAGGAAAGAGGGTTTCAAAGTGACTTCTCATTTCACCACTACTTGGTCTGACCAAGCTAGTATCCAAACTGTTACTTCATCCCCGCTACACACTTGTTAGATTATTTTAAATTAGCATTCACTACCTCAATGAAGTCAAGAAACAAGAAGCAGCCCCAGAGCGAGAATCTTCGGCGTTTCCTGAGCTCTGCGCCATGTTGGAACTTGGGGTGCTGGGAAAACAAGCAGCCAGCTCGCCACCCTGGTAAGCAGCTGTGAGCCTTCCGGTGTGTGGGCTAAGAATCAAACATTCATATCCCTTTCCCCCCTTAGCAAGTGGGAGCCAGAGATCTGAGTATCTCTTGGGAGGATCAATGTATGCAATATAGCAAATAAGGGGGAATTTCCTTCTACCATCTCTTAGAAGGCAAATATCTTCATCACTGTTTTGCTCTGTTCTGATTAATGGTATTGCTCTATTCAATAATCTGTTTTTATAAGTTCGGTATTTCCTTTATTTTGCTGTACCTGATTGAAAGAACAACTATTGTAAAGAAAACGAGATATACTATTGTATGTATTACTGTTATCCTGGTAACCTGCTGTGAGGTTCTGTACCAATTTCACTATACTATTTCAATTGGTTTTGTTCTGTCTTGTTCTGCTGCATTTTACTAACTTCATCATCATCATCATCATAATTTTTTTTAAAAAGGAGATCACAAAGTAACAAAATATCTCCAAAAACTCCCAACTCCCCCAAAGTTGATCCATGAGGCATGGATGAGGAGAAACACAAAAACAAAGCAACAGAATTATACAAGTTGATTAAAAAATAAATAACAACAACAAAACAGATCAGTAAGGTACTGAGCAAGCTGAAACATGATATAACTAAACAGATAATGGACTTAAAAAGCAAAAGGAGGAAAAGCAAGTGTTCTAAAGGATATAACTGCATGTATGTTTAAGTGTGTAGGGTTGATAACCATGTTGCTGAGTTTTTGTTTGTTGAACAGAACTGTTGCAGCCTCACTGTTTGAATGTCTACTTTGTATGCTTTAATTCTGTAACTGGAACAACAATATCCAAGAAGACAATATGTAATTTATCAACTAGTGATTTCTTACTGTTTTTTTTTTTTTTTGAAATTCTGTACTGTTTCTACACTTTTTTCTGTTTTGCTTTTTTTTCTCTTTAAATAAAATTAAAAAAAAAAAGAAAGAAGCAGAGAACTCATGAAGCGACTGGTGTGGGGACAGAAAGTCTGGTTGAGGCCAGGGGTGTGGCTTTTAGCATAGCCACTTTCTAAAATCAAAACAGCAAACATCCATTCATAAGAACAGTAACAGCGAGTCACAGATCATACACCTCTATTTAGTCCAAGGGAGAGTGGACATTAGTGTGATTCTGCATGCATTTGTACAAGTAAAATTAATAAGCCAGAAATCACTCGATTTTTAGCAGTAACCATCCAGGTGAAAAGTGGACCTGTAGGTATGCAGACGATGAAGGGTAGATAATGTCCCTGTGTTCACACTCCCTGAGAAAGATAATGTGTAAGTTTTGCTTGTGAAAGTGTCTGCTCAGGTTATAGCCCTTTGTGGTCATCAGTAATCCTTAGTAAATGAATGTGCATTTGAATTTCATACGTGAGGCCAGGGATTTAGCTCAGTGGCATAAGCGCCTGTTTGGCAAGCACAAGGTCAAGAGTTTGATCCTTGGTTCCACAAAAAAATAAATAAAATAAATAAATAAATGAATTTCATATGTGTGAGTGCAAAGTTGAGTTAGGAAAAAATAGCTTTAGCTGTGTCAGAGGGTGCAGTTTCTCCTTTCTAAAATCTGCTCCCAGGCTGCTTGGACACTTACCCCAAAGGAAGCTTGGAGTGCTCTTCATTTATTTTATTTTATTTATTTAATTTATTTATGTTTTTGGTACCGGGGACCGAACTCATGACCTCGAGCTTGCACAGCAGGCACGTGGGCCACTGAGCTAAACCCCCAGCCCTCTTCATTTATTTTATTTGGTTTTTTTGGTGCTGTTTTTAGTCAAGACTTTCCCTTTTTAGTTGCGAAAACTCTGTGCTTTTCCTTCAAATTCTGCATAATCATTTAAAGATATTACAAAATATTTTGCACCTGTGTGTAGCATAACAGTAACAAACATGTGACCAATTGCCCATATTCACCAGTTACCTTTCCTCTTGCTTTGGGTTCCTCCCCTCCCCTCCCCTCTGCTCTTCCTTTCCTTTCCTTTCCTTTCCTTTCCTTTCCTTTCCTTTCCTTTCCTTTCCTTT
>PVLA01015311.1:0-25898 GCA_004027455.1 Hydrochoerus hydrochaeris | reverse complement strand
TTTTTTTGAGACAGAGTCTTACTATGCAGTTCAGGCTGGCCTTGAACTTTTTGTGTAGCCCAGGAAGTCCTCAAACTTGCTGTGATCCCCCTGCATCAGCCTTTCAAGTGCTAGAATTGCAAGTATGTGAAGCCATGTTGCCCATGGGACTATATTTTGAGAGTACTATCAGGATATATAGTTAGCTCTAAAAAAACCTAAAATTGTTTTATCTAGCAATATTACTAAATTAACTGAAGCTACACACTCTGGTACTGAAAAAAAAATGACTCATTAAAGAAGGTAACTTTCCTTTTAAATGTAACTATAAAGATAAAAAACTCATCATTCCCTCTCAAACACTCACTCTGTTCCTGGACAGAGATATAAGCTAAGCAGAATTTGAGGCCTGTGATGGTTTGTTTTCTGGATATCCCCAAAAACCTCATTCAGTAAGAGGAAGCAGGTTTTTTGGAGGTGATTGAATCTATAGTGTGTGATTGATTAATAATACAATTCTGGTATTAAAGGTGGGTGATTGCTGGATCAGTCCACTGATTGGATTGGCACTACCCTAATCCTAATAGCCTCCATACAATATAAGAGGCTTGTTGTCTCTTTCTCTTTCTTTCTTTCTCCTTATTGTTTTTGACATCTTCAGCCACCATGAACTGTTGCCATTCTATCACTCTGCCTTGGAGCTAGTTGATTATGGATTGAAACCCCTAAAAATTGTGAATTAAATAAACCATTCTCCCTTCAATTTGGGATGTCTGGTATTTTGTCTCAGTAAAGAGAAAAGTAACTAAAAGGAGAGTTCAGTATAGCCTCTTGAAGAGAAACAGTAATGAAAAATCTTATCTTGTCTCTCCAGATTTAGACAGGCTCTGATTGGAAAGCCATTTTAAAAGCCATGGGATTGAGTAAACAGGAAATGGAGTAGGGCAGAACAAAAGTGAAGGTAGTAAGCTATCTTGAATATCTCTATCTATTTAGGTAAGAACACCTCCTATCTTCTCTATAACTGCAAGATACAATTGCAATCATGCTCAGGGAAGAAGTAGACACCAGCCCTAAAAGTTAGTGGAGTGCTAGGAAAAAATGTCTGTGGCATGAAAAGTTTAACAGCACCAGATTGGGAGAAAAAAATACAGTTCTAGGATCATGGAATGACCAATTCTGAGCTGAGAGAATATGGGTAGGGAGAAGGTACAACACAAAACAGTGTTAGTTTGAATATAGGGTCAGGCAACAAGTACAATGCCTGGGGAGAGAGTCTAAATCTACATGTGTCACAAAAGACAGAGACCCTGTGTGCTACCTGCCTTTAAATTTGCTTAGAGCTGTCCAGAGTGAATATGACAGCTCATGAAAACTAGACAGACAAGCTTGTCAAATCACAGTCAGGATATATATGGCATATGGACCTCCCCAAGACTATAACCATGATAGAGTCAGTGCACAGTCCAGGTCATCCAGCACCCTCATTCTCATGTGTCAAAGATATTAAGTTGGTAGGAATGAGCCAGTCCCACTACTAAAGGACCTACCTGAGTACTTAATCTGCAGTGGCAATGAAAGGATTAACATCCCCAATAAAAATTCAAATTGTAGCCACCCTACTCTCCAGAAATGGCCACAAAACTGGAAAAAAACCTTTTGCAAGGCTCATTATTCCTCTCCACCTAAAATTATACCAATAGATCTCCTTTTCATCTTATTATCTAAAGTTAAAGACCTCCTGTGAGCCAGAGGGAAATGGTGTCAAAATTAAAACCATAAATACATAGGCACACTGCATGTTCTCCTGGAAGGTCTACAAAGTGCTTAGTGACTCAGGAAAAGACATTCTTTAGGCAATCAGAGTAACTGCCTGAACCTTTCTCCACATCCTCAAGACCTATGAAAACCCCAGTTTCTCATGCTGCTTGAGTTTTCTCTTGAAAATTCACTATTTCAATTGGCCAGACAGCTTGACCTGAATAAATGTGTCTTTTTTACACTCTTGTCTTCTTGTTTTTCCAAAGGGAGTTTGATTTATTTATTTATAATAAATTTATAATAAGTAAATAAATAAACCAGAAAAATGTACAATTTTTCTAAACCACCAATGTTGATGGGCTACATCAGTCATCTTTCACCACGTTATCTGTGACCACATAGGGGTTGAGTTCAGATTGCTTTGTGCTCTAAATATCCCCTCCAATTTAGATGGAAGTGGTGGAGAACTCTGGAGTAAAAATTGAGAAGATTTTTGTTGTCCCCTTTCATGAGGCAGCATCTAAGTGTTGACTCCAGAAAAACCAATCATAAGGAGAAATACAGATTTGTTTTTGTTAATGGTGGTGGCAGGTGTACAGTGGCAGGTGTATATTTGTATATAACATTGTATGAGTCTTATTACTGCTTTGCTTCCATACTGCCCTAATTGTTTTTCCATGTTCTCTCCCTTCAGGGGATATAACTTGGGTCTGTTAATGTGATTCTACTATTTTATTATTTTGATCAATACCCCTCTATGCTCTACATTTCCATTTTTTTCTTATTTCACTCTCCTTCATTTCTTTCCCTTCATATCTCAAATCATCCTTCTTTCTCCCTATTTTTATGGGTATATAAATATGACCACTATAACCTATATTTTCTCTTGATTTTTCTTCATTCCTTTAATTTTTTTCTTCATTCTTGATCTATCCTATATTATTAATATTTTTTTCAATTTCTGAGGTTTAAATGTTTTAAATTATATATTAATATGATTGGCTCTGTGGATGTAAATATTACCAGTTGATATGCTCTCCTGAAAGTTTTAGTAACAGGAATTAAGCCTAGTACTTTTAATTGGTTGAGTGGGTGTTTTCATTCTACTTCATACACAAATCACAAAGAGAAAGTCACCTACTAAAAAGAGCTTTGCAATAGTGCTAGCAACTTCTATCCCTACTTAGTTAAAATTTTCATCACAAAACAGCAAGAATCATGGGAAAATAAGTCAAAAAAGATAACTCCTAAAGTGTACATCACCCTAAAGCATCTCAATTCATACATACTGAACTGAATTAAATTTCAAAGAATTTAAAAACAAAACATAGTTGAAATAATGAAGAGATCAGTGAAGATACAAGTAAGTAGCTGAATGAAACGAGGAAGCCAGTGCAGGGTATAAAAGACCATGTAAGATATAGAAGTTCTGAAAAAGAATAAAGAAGGAAGTTTGAGAATGAAGACTTCAATCATTTAAAAGAAAAACTCAATTGAATTTCTAGGCAGTAAGCAAGAGAAATCAGAAGGAAGGTATGGCAGGACTGTAACACAGGCTGGATATGCTGCCATGCTCAGTCAGTAACAATGGAAAATGCTATTTTGCCCTAAGGGTTATAGATCAAAAATTTTCTATCTATCTATCTATCTATCTATCTATCTATCTATCATTTATCTATCTGTCTGTCTGTCTATGCATTTTATGTTCTCTAGAGAGATCTATTAATGCATTACATATTTATTTCAGTTTAAGATGCATGTGTGTATTTTTCAACCTAAAACAATAATCTATCTATCTATCTACCTATCTATCTATCACCTCTCTATCATCTATCTATCACTTATCTGCCCATATATCATCTACCTATGTTTCCTAAAAATGCTCCTAAATGCCAAGATATATTTGCACTAAACTATAAATGCTTTGAAGTTAAGAGAACTCCATATTGCTTTCTATTCCCAGCATCATCTACCTTTTTCAAATATCTATCGTATCCATGCAGACAGCACTTTTCATATGGTATCCTGGCAGTTCTCTCTTGGTTGCAAGGAGATCCATGGCTTTGATTTTGACTCTCACCATGTTCATCAGAGGCTTTAATCCCCTTCTTGTGCTCTAAGGATTCAGATTCTGAGCAGCATTCAGTGGTACCTCTTGCATTGTGGCACTTGAGTTCATTTTTGTCATTCAATGAAAGTCCACACACATACATAACCACCCCACTAGGAAACAGGGGCTGGGGTCAAGAGCCACAACTAACAAGGGTGGGGTACATTTCCGAAACTTGTACCTGCCCAGAACTATTTCATCACACTCTAGGAAACAAGGAGGGAAAGAGCATGTTCTTAGTTATCAATATTTTCCAAAGAAAAAGATACATTTCTTGGGGTGGAAACACACAATGGTTTTGATCCCTACCTTCTCTGTTATATCTTTATTACTGAAAACTTTATCTTCAGTGTCTTTTCTCTTTTTAAAAATATTCAATGGTCTTATCGTTTAACTTAGTCATGTCTCTGAAGAGTTCGCGTGTCTGTGCAACATGTTCTTTGTGTTCTGTTATATATTTGTCTGTTTTTCTTCTGGTGATCATATGAAGTAGTTCAGACAGTGACTTTCATGAAAGGTATATAAAGTGTAAGTTCTAGTCATGAAAATTATACTCATAATTGAGCAAAACTGAGAAGTGTTTGAGAGGACAGTTTATGAGATGTGAAATTACAGGTTAAGCGGTACATTTTTGTTTCTGTTGATATGGTTTCCACATTTTATTGTAATTGTTTATGTAACTGTTGAAAATACCATTGGTAAAATCAAAAAGTAAAAGAGAACTTTGATTTCAAAGATATATTGTAGCCTAGAATTATAAATTATCACTATATTTGTATTAGGAGGATATATTACTATAATATAATGGGATTTATAATTTCTAGATACTTTTTTACATATTTCATTGTTCCAATGAAATATTTTAGAGCAAACAACTGTATAATTATTAGCCTGGTTAATGGAAAAAGTTTTAATCCATGAACTCAAAACTAAATGCATTAAAATGAGTAGAAAGTCTTCTCTATATTTCTAAATGTTTGCAAAGTTTTAGTTAAATCAGTTTTACAGATTAGATACCTTTTCAGACAGAAAATATTTTATGAATATCATTTATGATACAGTTAATATTCTTTTCTAATAAGCTTTGCACTGCTACAGCAAATGTGTGCAATTAATTGCAAATGAAAGTTTGGAATTATATACTTTTTACAGTCACATCTGTTGGTAAGTTATTTTGTGGGATTTTTAAGTAACAATAGCAAATATTCTGATTCATTAAATATCTCTAGCTTATTGATTTCTCTTGAGAGTCAATAAAAAGTGACATAGTTAGGAAATCTTCTGATTAGGTACTTGTATTTCCCCAATGCACAGAGGAATATACAATTTTCAAAGGAATTCACTACACTAAACTAGGAAAAACTCCACAGGGGCCTAATTTCATCACTGTAAGTTCATCAAATTGTTCCCCTTAGGATAGTCATCATTTATTGTATTTATTCCTTCAGTAATACTTATTTGCTATATTATGAGTTCAGATTTTTAAAATGTGCCAACCATTATTGTTAACAAGACCCACTGGGTATTAACTTTGGCAAATGTCTCTAACAGAGGTAATGACATTGAAACTTTGCAGTTAAAAAAGTAAAATGATAATGCTCTCAAAAATAGTGGGACAATTGTCTTTAACGTTCTTGTGCAATTAAAAGCTCAAAAGTTTATCACTGAGTCACTTATATTTTTTTCAACATTTATTATGGAAAATAGATTTGTAACCAGTCTTTCTATATGTAACTAGTGGTCCAAGGCAAGCTAGACACATTTTATTTAGAGGATCAACCACATTCATAGTTAAGAAAAAAATGAATTTACATCTTATGATGAAGCCTGTTAGGCAGCAATTTAGTAGTATTCATTTTAAGTTTACCAAAATGTCACCAAACTTAAGAAATAGGGTCAAAAGTCACTGACCATAGCTATAACAATTAGAAAAAAATATGCAATTACTAAGTGACTGAGTTATTAAATGGAACCTCAAGATGTGAAAACAAATGGCATATCTCATTGGTGCAGAGAATATTTACAGGTAACTCGGGTAACTTTTGTGGGCACCTGGTACTGATATTACTGTAGATTGAACTCAGAAATCCAGGGGCTTCATGCTGAGCTAAATTGCCAATCCTCAGTTTGCTTGTCTATTTGTTTACTTGTTTATTTATTTGATGCAATGCCTTATTAAATTGTTCAAATTGTACTAATCTCCCTATCTTCCTGTTTTATACTCTTGAAAGACTGGTATTACAGGCATTGTGTTTACAGCAAGATATACACCACCTTGCCTGGGCATAATGAACATTTTAGAGAGAAACATTTATAAGAATCAGAGTCATAAGGAAAATAAATTTAAAAACTGACACTAAGGTTTTGTGGAGAAAATTATAAATAGACCATCTTCAAAATATAATGATGTAAATACACAGTGACACTTTTTATTGATTCATTTAAAGATATAACTTTCTATTAAACCACTCTGTAAATGCACCATAATTCTAACTAAAATGTCAAAGACATTCTCTATTGAGTCCTTCTTATTTCTCATAATTTATCGTTTTACATTTTTTCATTAGTATATTCCATGCAATTTTCCTTACATAATTTTAGATTTTTATTAGTATATTCCTTACTATTACTTATAATGTTTTATATTTTACTTTTAATTATCTCTGTTATCCTCAACTTCAGTGATTATGTTTTTCCTTGCAATTGTTGACACTTCATATTTTAAAGTAGATTTCACTAAAATATTATTTATTTGTCTGGATCACTCCACACTTAAGTGACATTATAATAAATCATAAGATGTTACTGAGGATACATGGAAAAGATACAAAAACAAACAAAAATTTCCTGAAAAAAATTCATACTTAATATGATATATAACAATTTACTTTAGAAATCTTATCATTTACAAACTGATCCTCCCACTACATTGACTAAATGTTTAAATGTTCCATTATAAAAAGTATAAGCAAGGATTCTCTACATTTTAATGCTATAATCTGTATACGCTACATCTAATTGATACCACATCTGGAGATATACCTGGGTAAAGTCTTCTTCATGAGCACCAGATGACAGGGAAGTAAACTTTAGCAGGAGTATCAACAACAACAGAAGACAAGGAACAATTATGTTTTTGTGCACTTAGGAAAAAGAATACTACACATTCTGAATTAAAGAGTTCAAGAAGGAATAGATAAGTCTGTATAGGTATATATGTGTATACAGATATATATATATGTATATATATATATATATATATATATATATACTCTAAGAAACACAATACTATAGTAAACTACAAACAGTATAGTGACTAACCCCCATGTCAACATACTTATAATGTTCATGATTTTAAAAAATAGATTTATTATGAAATGTATAGTATTGGGATATATATATGTTTTTAAATTAAAAGTATTAACTTAGAAGAAGATCTACTGAGTGAATCAAAATCATAATCATTTAAAAACCCAAACAGTCTTATCAAAATAATGCATTATTTTTACTTGGTTGATGAAAGAATTTAGAAAAATGTGATCCTGTGTTAGCGATCTGTTAGCATGCTTCGTTCATCTCTAATCAATGGATCCATACTTCACTTTTCTTTCTTTGTGGGACAGAGGCAGAGAAAGTGTCACACAGAATGGAAGCTTCCTGTAGGGTTTCAGGGGCTGCACACTGCGTGAACTATATCCAGAACAGTAGTGAGAAATTTAGAAATCTGAGGTGGAGTTTTATTGGATTAAACAATGACAGATATTTAACCCACACATCTGCCTATATAAATGACACCCATTAAAGTCTTAGATACAATACTATCTAGTTGACAATATTTCCTTTGTATTATGTGACAAAACCACAGTCAAAGCCAAATGCTTTCTGTGTGATTCCACTAAGGACAAACAAAAGCTCATGCCTGGTTTTTCCATAAACCTGTCCTAATACCCCTTATTCTCTAAATTAAATCTATTCCTTTATGAAGCAAGTTCACTACATAGTGGTTACCAACATATCCAAGTCCAGCAAAACACAATGCTCATGCATGTAACAAATGATGCAAGTGGGTTGATAAGCAATAAAGGATAACAGTCACATGGGACACACAGTGAGCCAGTTTTTTAAGAAAAGTTGTTTGGGGCTAACAGTCTCTTTTTTTGCACATGTCCTGTTTTCCCTGAAGCTGAAAGAATTCAGTAAACAGCTCATGCTGGTTATTTAGGAACTTTCTTAAGTAGAAAATTATTTCCTTAACATGTACAACAGTGACTTCAATAGAGTGGGAACAGAGAATTCACTCTTCTGGCCCCAAAGATCTTTCCTGCTTTAAGTCACTAAAATTGAAGGCGTAGATGTGTGCTCTGCTATTGCATAATCAAAAAGTCCATCCCTGGCTATGTAATCAAAATAAAATGACCCATTATTAAAAACAATATTGTTTAATATGAAGAAAACTCCTCTTGTTTTGAAATCCTTGTTCCTGTTTTCTTTTGTTTGGTTCTTGACAGTTTTTTACTTGGTTTTCTAAATCCTTATTCTTTCTATATGTTGTCCACTATCTTTTCAACAAACTGATTTCTTGCCACAAATGAATAAAATTCTCTTACATCTGTTCCTGCAAATATCACTTTGCAAATCACAACAGTACCCTTACAAATAAATAAGCATGATGCTTGTAATTAAAACATGTACAATCCTGAAGAGAAAGAGGAGTTTTACCTTTTTTTCCAGTATATATCTTTTTAAAAATTTTTATTTAAAGAGAAAAAAAACAGAAAAAGGGTAGAAATAATTCAGAATTTTAAAAAACAATAAACAGTAAGAAATCACTAGTTGATAAATTATATATTGACCTCTTAGAAATAGTTGTTCAAGTTACAAAATTAAAGCATTCAAAGTTGACAAACAGTGAGACTGCAAACAGATCTCTTCCATGATCCAAAAAAATTTAGTAATATGGTTATCTATCCTATACACTTAAACATACCTGCAGTTATATCTTTTAAAACATTTTGTTTTCCTTTCTTTTTGACAATAGCAACTACACATTTTGGGTTTTTTTACTCCTACATTTCTTGTTACTTTTTTACACTAAAGATGCAGTGTGATATTTATAAATTTGATTCTTACTTATTTCACTAATGAGGATAGTATCAAGTTGTATGCATTTACCTACGAAGGCCTCAAGATCATCCTTTTTACAACTGAATAATATTCCATTGTATAAAAATACCACATCTTTTTCATCCACTCTGTGGTTGATGGCATCTTGGTTGTTTCCAATATATACCTATTACAAATTGTGCTGCTATGAACATGGGTGCACATATATCATATGTGATATGAATTTTTCAGTTTTTCTGGGAAGCTACCCAAGGGGGAATAGCTGGATTGAATGGAACTTCCAATCCTAGCCTTTTTGAGAAATCTCCATGTTGATTTCCATAGGGGTTGCACCAGTCTACACTCCCACCAAGAGTGGAACAGTGTAACCCTTTCCCTGCAGCCTCATCATTTGTTATCAATTGTTTTCTTGATGGCAGCTTTTTTTCCAGGGTGAGATGAAATCCGAATGCTGTTTTTATTTGCATTTCTCTAATGACCAGTGATGGTGAACATTTCTTCATGTATTTATTTGCCATTTGTATATCTTTCTCTGAGAACTGTGTGTTCATCTCTGATGCCCATTGTTGGAGAGAGTCTTTGAACTGGGGGGATTGATGTTTTTCAGTTCTTTATATGTTCTGTATATAAGTCCTTTGTCTGAGAGGTTGTGGGCTAAAATTCTTTCCCATTCTGTGGGTTTTGTTTTCACTCTGTTGGTGATTTCTTTGAAGTGCAAAAACTTTTAATAACATGAGATCCCAGTTGTTGATTCTTTGAAATATTTCCTGTGCAGCTTGCATTTTGTTCATGAATTATCTGCCTAGACTTATGTCTCCAACACATTTACCTACCTTGTCTTCCAGCAGATTTAGTGTTTCTATTTTGATCCATTCAGACTTTCTGTTTTTGATCCATTTAGTCTTTGATCCAGTTAGACTTTAGTTTTGTGCATGGTGATAGGCATGGGTCTAATTTCAGTCTTTGGCATGTGGAGAGCCAATTTTTCCAACACCATATATTAATAAGGCTGTCCTTCTTCCAGTGGACATATTTAGTCCCTTTGTCAAATATCAGGTGGCTGAGTGTCTTTGTAGTAGGGCTTGCATCTTTTAATCTGTCCCATAGATCCTCAGGTCTATTTCTGTACCAGTACCATGCTGTTTTTATTATGTGGCTTTGTAGTACAGCCTCAAGTCAGGAATTGAGATGCCTCTTGCCTTGCCTCTGTTGCCCAGAATTGCCTTTGCTATTCTAGGTTTCTTCTGTTTCCAAATGAATTTTAGGAGAGTTTTCTCTAGATCTGTAAGGTATGTTAATGGTTTTTGATTGGGGTAGCATTAAATCTGTAAAGCAGCTTTGGGAATATGACCATTTTCAAAATGTTGGTTCTTCCTAGCCAAGAGCAACAAATATCTTTCCATTTTCTAATATACTTTTTATTCTTTTTTAGTGTAGCATAATTTTCAGTATATAGGTCTTTTACATTCTTAGTTAGGTTGATTCCTAAGTACATCATTTTTTTAGATACTATTATGAAAGGTAATATTTCCATAATTTCTCTCTCAGTGAGTTTTTTGTTTTTGCACAGGAATGCTATTGATTTTTGGGCATTGACTTTATATCCAGCTACACCGGTGAACTTGTTTATTACTTCTACTAGTCTTTTAATGAAGATTTTTGGGTCTTCTATAGAGAGAATCATGTCATCTGCAAATAGAAATAATTTAACTTCTTCCTTTCCTATCTTTATTCCTTTTATTTTTCTCTCTTGTCCTATTGCCCTGGGTAGTATTTCCAGAACTATATTGAATAAGAGTGGTGATAGTAGACATCCTTGTCTTGTTCCTGATTTTAGCCTGAAAGCTTTCAGTTTTTTCCATTCAGTATACTGTTGACTGCTCGTTTGTCATAGATGGCCTTTATAACATTGAGGTAGACACCACGTATTCAGAGTTTCTGAAGGGTTTTTATCATGAACGGGTATTAGACTTTATTGAAAGCTTTTTCTGCATCTATTGAGATGACCACGTGGTTTTTGTTTTTGGCTCTGTTGATGTGGTGTATTACATTTATTGATTTACGTATGTTAAACCATCCCTGCATTCCTGGAATGAACCCCACTTGGTCATACTGTATAATCTTCTTGATGATTTGCTGCATTCTATGTGCCAGTATTTTATTGAGAATCTTTGCATCAGTGTTCATTAGTGAGATTGGCCTATAGTTCTCCTTTTTGGTTTGGTATTTCTCTGGTTTTAGTATCAGAGTAATATTTGCCTCCAGGAATGTTTTAGGGAGGATTGCTTTCTTTTCAATTTCATTGAAGAGTTTAAGGATTATTGTCATCAAATCTTCTCTAAATTTCTTACAGAATTCAACCATGAATCCATCAGGACCTGGGATTTTCTTTCTTGGTAATTTTTTAATTATGTTTTCAATTTCAATAGCTCATATTGAGTTATTCAAAATTTCTGTGTCTTCTTGCTTAAGCTTTGGTAGTTCATATGTTTCTCAAAATCTGTCCATTTCCTCTATGTTTTCCACTCTATGTTAGTAGAGATTTTCAAAACAGGTATTCATGATCTTTTCAATTTCATGGGATCTGTAATAGTTTCCCCCTTTTTAGTCCTTATTATGTGAATTAGGTTTTTTTCTGTCTTTTTCTTTATCAAGGCAGCTAGAGGTTTTTCAATTTTGTTTATTCTCTCAAAAAACAGCTTTTTGATTCATTAATTCTTTGTACTGGTTTCTTAGTTTCAATTGCATTGATTTCTGCTCTAATCTTTACTATTTCCTCTCTTCTATGAGCTTTGGGTTTAACTTACTCTTGTAGAAGCTTGAGATGAATCATTAGGTTGTTTATTTGTGCTCATTCTGTTTTCTTGATATGACAATTTATTGCTATATATTTCCTTCTTAAGAGTGCTTTGCATACTACAGATTATATTTTCACTGAATTGTAGGTAGTGCTTTATTTTTTATTTAATTTCATCTGTAGCCTACAGGTTGTTCAGAAGGTTGTTATTTAATTCCTATGTATTTATGCAGGTTTTGCAATTTCTTTTGTCATTACTTTGCAATTTCAGTGCACTATGGTAAGATATTATGCATGGGATAATTTCAAAACCTTTGCATTTACTTAAGAATATTTTATAGGATAGTATACGGTCTATTTTGGAAAATGTCCCATGCACTGCTGAGAATGTGTATTCTGATGTGGTTGGGTGGAACACTCTGTAAACATCTACTAAATCCAATTGCTCACAGGTATGATTCAGTTCTATTTTTTCTTTGCTGACTTTTTTTCTAGTAGATCTATCTCTTTGTGACAATGGGCTGTTAATGTCTCCTGTTATAATTGTGTTCTTGTGTATTTGGTTTTTCATGTCCAATAGTATCTGTCTTATATAGTTGGTTGCTCCTGTATTTGGTGCATATATATTTATAACTGTTAGTTTTTCCTCTTGAATTTTTCCACTAATGATTATGTAATGACCTTTTTATCTCTTTTAATCATTTTAGGTTTGAAGTTCACCTTATCTGCAAATAGAATAGTTATCTCTGCTTTTTTATAGTTTCTTGTTGCATGGAATACTGTTTTCCATCTTTTGACTTTTAATCTACTAGTTTCCTTTTGGGTCAGATATGTTTCTTGTATACAACATATTTTGGGGTCCTGTTTCTTGATACATTGTGTCAATCTATTTCTTTTGATAAGTGAATTGAGGCCATTTACATTTATGGATATCACTGGTATGAACTGGCTCGGCTTTGCCATGTTATGTTCCAGTTGTTTGCTTTCTCCTTTACCCCTTGTTTAATTGCTTGTCCTACCTTGTTGTTTCTTTCTGTTCTTGTTATGGGGATTTTGGTCATTTTTATCTCTATCAAGTATATCTTTCAATATTCTGTCTAGGGTTGGTTTGGTGGACATGAATTTCTTCAGTTATTCTTTGTCATGAAAGTATCCTGTTTCTCCAATGAATTTGAATGAAAGTTTTGCTAGGTACATCAGTCTGGGTTGAAAGATGTTTTCTTTCCTGACTTGAAATACCTCACTCCAAGCTCATCTTTACTTGAGGCTTTGTGCTGAAAAGTCTGCTGTGATTTTAATGGGCTTTCCCTGATAGGTGAGTTGTGTCTTTTCTCTAACAGATTTTAGTATCCTGTTTTTATGCTATAGGTCTAGGATCTTAATTATTATATGTCTGGGTGTAGATTTATGTTGGTTGTGACTGTTTGGTGTTCTATATGCCTCACTTATCTGCATATCAGACTTTTCCCCATGTTTGGCACATTTTCCACTATTCTGTGATTATTTTGATTATGTCATTTGCATTGACCCCTGTGTCTTCACTGATGCTTTTTAATCTTATGTTGTTATTCTTGGCATCATCTTGTAGCTGTTTGATTGTCATTTCATGCTGCTTTGTTATTTTCATAATTTCTATCCTTTCCTGATCACTAATTGCAATCCTGTCCTCAAGGTCCATAATCCTATCCTCAGCTTCATTTAATCAGTTTTGCCAACTTTGAAAAAAAATTTTGTTTCTTGGATGTCTCTTTGAGTTTGTTTCATGAATTTTGCTTGTTTTCTATATTGTTCTTTGAAGGTTTCAATCAGTTTCCCATGTTCCTGTACTTTATTTCTTCTTTAACTGTGCTCAGCAACTCCTTTACTAAGGTTGTTATTTCTATCTTTACATGAGTGAGTACTTCTAATTTGATTTCCTCTATAGCATAGTGGAGTTGTTTTTTTTTTATTTCACTTGCTATCTTTTCAGAGATTTCTGATGTGTTACTTTTGAAGTCTTCTATTTCAATGTCTCCTGTACTTGCTTCTGGTGGACTACATGTTTGGGATTGCATTTTGTTTTTCCTTTTGCCATTTTCCTTGTTTGAATTAGTGTTTGGTCCTTCAATCCTACTATTGTCAACTGGTAGTAGTGTGTATCTTGGAGTCCTAATGTAAGGTTGATGCTTGTTCAGTTGTTGGGTCCACAATGTATAGCTGGGACAGTCACCTGACTTCCTGTTGCAGGGCCTGTTGGGTGAGTCCTACATTCCTTCTGGGCTGACAAGCTTAGTAATACTTAGTAATGTAGGTCTTGCTATTACTTTATCTTCAGGTTATTCCAGGTCACCAGATCTCTCTCTATAGTGTTTGTGTCAGCTGAGGCTCTACCATGTCCCTATTGTGTGCCTGTGTGTCTCATAAGCCCTTTTAATTTTCTCCAAGTTTGAGGTGTCCTTATTCGCACACTTCTCACCCTGCCTGATGTTGTGTGTGTGCAGGAAGTGTTCACCCACACTCTTGTCAGACTCACCAAAGTCTTTCAGTTAGTTGGTGGGAGCTTTACTAGTGGCCCTATTTACCCACTGTACACCTCTATTTTGGGGGCATACTCACCACACTGACTGGAGTCTGCCGAGATCTTCTGTTTTGTTGAGGCAGTTACTGAATCTCCCTTTAAGGTAGCACAGTGAATCTGCTGTAACCAAGGTTCTGGGAAAAAGGTGGGAGCTGAAGATTAACAGCAGTATTAGGTATAGGAGTTAGGGAGTGTCTCCAAGGGGCCAGCATACATCCTGGGTCCCAGCATTTGTTGGGCATGGGCTAAGGTCAGAGGTCAGTGGCATGGGGTTCCTCATGGGTGGCTTGAGTCCTGTAGAAAGCATGCAGCTGCACGGGTTAATTCTGAGGGCAGCATGCGTTCCACAGGGCTGGTGTGGCCTATGTATGGAGTGCACAGCAGCATGGGCCAAGGTCCCAGGGTGGCATAAGGTCCTCAGTGAGGGCTGGAGTCCTGTAGAGAGCACACAGCTGCACAGGTCAAGGTCCCAGGGCAGCACGTGTTTCCCAGGGCCAGTGTAGGCAGCACAGGGAGTGCACAGCAGCATGGACCAAGGTCTCATGGCAGCATAAGGTCCTCAGTGATGGCTGGAGTCCTGTAAAGAGTGCACAGTTGCACAGGTCAAGGTCTCAGGTCAGCATACATTCCCCAGGGTCAGTGCGAGTTGCGTAGGGAGTGTGCAGCAGTGTGATACCATTGTTGATATTTAAAGGGAGTTAAAATGTAGATATGCATCTTAAATTATTGGGAAATACTACTGTAAACCCTAGAGTAAATGTTAAGGAACACTAGTAGCCACTAAGTAAATACCATTGGTTAAACAAGATACTAAGTTACTGACATATTTTATCTCAATCCTCCAAGAATCTGATAAAGAAGGCAATTATTACTTACAATTTAAAGCTTAATAAAAATTATGTAAAATAAGCAGCTCAAGGCTTCACAACTGTAAAGTGACAAAATTCTAGTTGCTTGACAATCAGCATTTGTACCTGTGGCTTGACAGTCAAGACTGTTATTTCTAGTGTCTTACATAATTGAGAAACAAACACAGAGTATCAGGAGCTGGCCAAGACCCCAGTCTTATGGGCAAGCATACAGAATAGGATAAAAGACAATAGACAAAGTATTACGGTTATTATGGTTTTGGGGGGCCCAGAAAGGTCAGAGTTCGCTCAGAACTAAGACAAAAACTTCTCTGGACTATAAGTATTTATTGGGATCTTACCATATCATGAGCATGGAGGGAAGTGGAGGGCACATTTGAGACAAAATCCTGGGAAAATGAACAAGGCCTTGAAAAGTAGAAGAAAGACATTCCAACCAGTAAATCTTGCTAATTAAGAAAACTATCTTATCCCAAAGTTTTGTTGTTATTGCCCTGGAATCAGATTGAGAGCAAGATGTCCTCAGCTGAAGTATTATCTTGCTTTCAGAGGCTGTGAATATGAGCTTTCCCAACACAGCCAGAGAACACCATGGTCAGTAATTTTACCCTTACACAGCCTGGTCCCCAACAACAGAGTGCTAAGGTATCTTCTCAAAGGTATTGAGCTATCTCCAAGTTCCTCTTGTGATAACATGCTTCAAAATATCTCAAAGTATTTGAATCATAATGGAAACTGATAGAAAACAAGTGTGTCTAGGAAAAATTATACTTTTCCTGTTGATTGGTAGAATCAGTTTTGATGCTATTGTTGTATAAGAATCCCCCTGCAATAGAGACTTATAATGCTTTAGCTGTCTACTCTATGTTTATCTCTCTCTCTTTTTACTATTCTTCATATTTATTTATTTAAAACAAATTACTGAGCTATAAGACTGGAAAGAGAATAATTACCTATACAAGGTTCTACTGCAGTTGGCAATTATCTTGGGATAATGTCCCCAGTGTCAAATACAAAAAGATAAATATTCTTCCCTTATAAGACTTATTTTTAAAACCTGGAGACACATGTCATCTTGTGTGTTGTAAGTCCTACAATTCAAGATTCTACATTGTAAGAAAGTAAGTGATTTATTTCCTAAGATATAAATAGAATGCTTGCTGTAAATGGTATGGACATAATGGATTTAATTTAGGTAGAATGTATCTTTGCTGACTTCTTGTAGTTTTTCTCAATTTGTGCAAGTATTTGGATTTGGAAAGCAGAAAAAACTTTATTAATAATGTGCAGGTCTACTACTCTTACTTTATCTGTGGCAGTTATAAAAAGAAAATTATAGGCCAATTCATTGCTCACATTATTACCACAAGAAGGAAGTTTCCTTACCTATTATAGAACTTTAGAGAAACCATCTTACTAATCTTAAGAAGTTAAACTGCAAATACTAAGAGCATTTAGCACATATTTACTCATAGTATGTTTAAATGTTTTATGTTTATACTGATAAATATCACCTAGAAATACAAGCATATCTAATTCAAAGATTAAATTATTTAATAATAAAATTGTCATTGATATTGATTATTATTAAATAACAAGAATTAATATATTTATACACACATACAACATAATAAGCCCTATAAATTTGCTGCAAGCAATTTGTTAGTTAATTCTTCATTTTAACCTTACAGTATTTTATTATATGAATTAATCACAGAAGCCCAATTTAGGTATAGAAAACTTCAATGACTTCTAGAAGTTTAGAATTCATACTTGAATTTAAACTTAAATTTTCCTAACTTCAAATTCTATGCATAAACAACTGGGTATCATTTTTAAAAGAAAATGAAATAAATGTCAGTAGCTTTAAATAGTTTGTAGCATGGATAGCTCCTTCAGAAAAGGAAAAATTCAGTACAGACACCTTTTAGAAATGGCTTGTTAATGAGATTTCCCTCAGAGTGGGGGTGATCAGATAAATTTAGGAGGTGCTTCTGACCTCTGATGAGAATAGTAAGAGCTGAATCCAGCAAGATAATGAAAGTTATCCTGAGGTTTCAGTCTCTTATTCAAACATGAAATTCGAAGTGTTCTAAATGGCATTGAAGTTAGCATGGGGAATTAAGAAAAACAGTAGACCTTGGTCTTTAATGAGTGATACTCATTAAAGGCATGTGTCACTTGTTGGATTATCTTGTGACTCAGATTCAACTGTCACATTTGAAAACTAGGACTGGATTGGATCATTCATCAGCCCCTCATCAGTATTAACACCATAATTTACCCTGTGCAAGAGGATGGCAAGGAGATGTTGTGAGTGCTACACTGGCCCTGGAAGGGTATGGTGGTCTATGTACAATTTAAGGGAAGCAAATAGGCTTGCTCTTTCCCTGTCTTTTTCACTGGCTGATTTTGCTGGCTGCTGTTTGAAGTGTCATCTCTCAGCCATGCCACCTTACCTTAGAGCCAATTGATTATGGGCTAAAACCTCTACCAACTTTGAGCTAACTAAACCTTTCCTTTCTTCCTTTTGGATATTGGGTATTTTGTCTCAGCAATGAGAGAAAAGTAATGAGACATAGTTTGGTACCAGAGAAGTGTGGTTATACTTAACCATGTGGTTCAAGAGTCTTTGGAAATGCCTTATAGGAAGAGTTTGGAAACATTTAGATATCTTGGCTGAAGGAGTAGAGCTGGAACACCCTAGGCTGTTCTGTATGGGAGATTCTAGTCAGAGCTCAGAAAACCAGATGCTTGATAGTTTTCCTGCTGATAAAGAGCAACCTTGGGGGTTTCTGTTGGGAAGAAGGGTTCAATTGGTTGTTGGAGTCCAGTCAATGTGTGTTATGTCTTGGCAGAAAGTTTGTCTGTATTTTAATCATGTCCAGAGACTTTGTTTGAGACTGACACTAAGAAGAGTGGACTAAAAAATCTGGCAGAGGAAATTTTAAAACAGTTGAATGTTGAGGCTGTGGTGTGGCTATTGTTTGGGGCTTTTAGTCAGATTTGTGTTGCAAATCAAGAACAAAATCCCAAAAGGATGATTTAAAACATTGTGAGCTTGGACAGAAAGGAAGCTCCAATAAAGCTAAGGACTGCAAAGATAGAGCTGAGGAAATCTCGATTGCTGGGAAGGAACAGGAGAATACAAAAGTTGCCCTGAAGTCATCACAAAGAGAAGCAAATCTTGAATCTTTGCAGCCTCAAAACTGCAAAGTGCAAGACTTTGCTTTGAGGCAAAGCTTCAGAGCATCATGTTCCAGAATGGTGGCAACATACAAAATTTGTTCCTCAGATTTGGATTTAGAGTGCCCAATGATCCAGGTACTCGACTCCTACAGCAAAGAAAGAGGAAAACCTAGCTAGTGCTCCAGTAGGAGTACACCTTATAATCATCCATGTTGTGCTAATTTTAGGTGTATATTAAGAATGAAAGCATTTCAGGGTTAAGAAAGCTTCCACTCTGACTTCATTAGGCTTGGTGGGTCAGGCAGTGAGAAGACAATGTGTGAAGCTATGAGTGTGAAGTCAAAGGTATAGTGGAGATACCCAAAATTTGTAAAAACTAGGTACATGGATCATTTTAGAAAACTGGCAAGAAGGGAGAAAAGCCAGTGCAAGAGAGAAGCTGTGGGAGCTACAAGCACCACAAGTGCCATGTGGGTAGAATCACTCAAGCCTTTTGGAACTCAAAACCAAATTGCTTCAGATGTTGGATACTTGCCCTGCTGGATTTGGGACTTTCTTTGGCCCTACCCTTTGTATTTCCCTGTTTGTAACTTTTGGAATGAAAATGTGTTATGCCATTGCGTGTTGGAAGTGTTTAACATTGTTTCCACTTGTACAGGTGCTTGCCCATAAGAGTTTGCCTTACCTCTTGGAGGATACTTGGGACTTGGAATTTACAGCATTGCTGAAGCTGTTAGGACTTTGGCAACTTTTTCAAATGGATTAAATATCTTTTGTATAAAGGAATGCGTGTGAATCTTTGGGGAGCCAGAAACAGACTAATGTAATATTGACAGACTTAATACTGGTTCTTAAGGATTGTCAAACCTATGTTATAATGTTCAAATTATGAAATAATAAGCATAGGCATGCATTTGATCTGGAGATGTGTTTGAATGAATGTGTTGCCTGTCAAGTTGAAAAAGGATGAATTTTCATGGTTGATATATTGTATCAATTTGAGAAGTTTAGAAGTTTAACCAAACAACTCAGCAGGGAGCCAGGGTTATTACTTTGTGAATATCCTTATCCTCTCCAAAAGGAAGGCAAGGAGATTTTGTTAGTGTTACACTGGTGAGGGATTGGGAGTGGGGGAAGGGAGCACATGGCCTGTGTACAATTTAAGGGAGGAAAAGAGGCTTACTGTTTCCCCATATTTTGCTCTGATTGCTTTTGCTTCTTGCTACCTTAAAGTGTTTTTCCTCATTCATGCCACCCTGCCTTGGAACCAATATATTATGGACTAAAATCTCCACAAACAGTGAGCTAAATAAACCTTTCCTTCCTTCCTTTTGGATGTTGGGTATTTTGTCTCAGCAATGAGAGAAAAGTAACCAAGACAGTCCTTTTAAACAACCAAGACAGTCCTTTTCAACAATGTATTTCAATCAAAATGCACCCTTATGCCAACTCTCAGAGACACATACAATTTACGTTTCCTTGCAAGACAGCCCCCTCTGGTGCCCAACTAAAACATAATATTAAGAAGTATAGAATATTTCAAAATATTGAGATAATTAGCAATATAGAAACAAAATGGGGGTCAACTTATTTGTAATGAATTTTATATAATGATTATTCATACATTCACACAAAGGGATTTTACTCAGATCACAGAAACAGCAAGTACCAATGTTAAGATTTAAACCCAGTCATCTCATGCTTAACTGTGACACTTAACAATCATTGTTACCCACTACCCATGACCACAGAAATCTTTCTGTGAACTCTGTAGTCTAACTATAAGCACATTACTCATCCAAGTCATGTCCATCATTTAATATCATCATGTAGATTACATAGCTATAAACCAGTTTATGGTGTCATCATACAACACCTACTAAAAGACATTTCTTTTGGCATCAGTGATAATTTCTAAACATTTCCTTTACAAATGTAAAGGAAAAAAAATCATGAAAATGTCACAGAAGTGGCATACTTAAGAATTTATTAGAATCTGAAAGAGTAAATAAGATCCAAAATGTACAATCTGTATGGTTAAAGAGTAAGAAACTGTTCAAGGAGAAAACAATAAGGGTAGAGGAAAAAGAAAAGAAGGAAGGAAAAAGGAAAAAGGTACAAATTTTCATATACACACGCACAAACATACATACATGGTGGCTAAGATGATTATACTACTAATTCTGTTAGTTCATGGGAAAGAATACTCACATGGTTTGGTTAATTTTGCAAGTCTATATCTGGTAATCTAAGCAACTGTTTTAAAGATAACAATATGCAATGTAACAACCATTGTTAAATTCCTATCATTTTGTTTTGAAAGCCTATGTTATTATTGTTTTGGTTTTTTGTTGTCATATGTATCTTTTTTAATTTGTTTTCTGGTTTTTTCTTTAAAATTTAAAAAGAATTTATTAACTTTTTATTTGCTATTTTAACATTTAGGGTAAAGATATTTTTGCTTCACCTGTCACCCAAGTCAATTCATAGCATCGAATGCCACCTAATTTCAGACTGAAAATTATAAAACCTAAGATGTTGGAGCCTAATTACACCATGCCAGCCGAGTTTGTATTTGTGGGATTCACGGATTTCCTCCCTCTCAGAATCACCTTGTTTGTGGTATTTCTTGTAGTGTATATATTAACCGTGGCAGGAAATTTGGGCTTAATAATCCTAGTTAACACTGCTTGCAGCCTCCGAAACCCCATGTATTACTTTCTGAGCAACTTGTCTTTCTTGGACATCTGCTACTCTACCACAATCGCTCCACAAATGCTGGCAAACTTTGTGGCCTCCAGGAAGCGCATCTCTTTCCACGGCTGCGCCCTGCAGATGTTTTCCTTCGCCTGCTGCGTGGACACCGAGTGTCTGGTCCTGGCTACCATGGCCTACGACCGCTATGCTGCTGTCCACCAGCCTCTGCTCTACTCTGCACGGATGACCCCCAGGGTCTGCCTCGGCCTGGTCCTGCTGGCTTACGCTAGTGGAAGCACCACATCTCTGGTGCACGTCTCGTTGGCCTTCAGGCTTTCGTACTGTGGCTCCAATGTGGTCAATCACTTCTTCTGTGATATCCCCCCACTTCTGGCTTTGTCCTGTGTGGATACCCACGTCAACCAGCTTCTGCTCTTCGCCCTGTGTGGCTTCATCCAGAGCAGCACCTTCATGGTGATATTGGTCTCCTACGCCTGCATCCTCCAGGCGGTGTGGCGTATCAAGTATTCTGGCGGCAGAAGCAAAGCTTTCTCCACCTGCGCTCCCCACCTCCTGGCGGTGGCCTTATTCTATGGGACGCTCCTGTTCATGTACTTGCGTCCCACTGCCAGGTACTCCCCGACCTTGGATAAAGGGTTTGCGGTGTTTTACACCGTTGTCTTTCCCATGTTCAACCCAATCATCTATAGCTTCAGGAACAAGGATGTGAAAAATGCACTTAGAAAATTTCTTGAAAAAGAGTGGATTTTCAGATGAATAAAATCTGAATCATTTCATCATAGATAAATGCTAACCTTCTCTTCTAAAGGCATTGTTAGCCACCTCCTGTATCTACATTTGAAGTTTGTCATCATATCCTATGCATAAATGTAGCTTCTAATCCTCAGTGCCTTAAAACGTATCATTATTTCTTTCAGAAAATTTTTCTTCAAAATTCGCTTGCCTTTTAAGACATTTCTGAATGAAAATGATTGCGACGTTTTCTGTTTTACTGATTCCGAAATGTTTCGTATGTTTAGTTATTTATATTCTTTATCATGTTTTAACAAAGGCAGAGGTTACTTAACAGTCATCCTACCCAATTAAAAGCTGCTTGCAGCAAAGAATATGCATACTATTAGTTTATTTTTCAATATGTATATAATACCTAGCATCTTGTACATCCTTCGTACATACATAAAACAAAGGATGGTCAGGAGGAAAGCATAGTTTAATTATCTCTTTACTTCTGAGTCCTCATGAAATATCAAATCACCCACTTTTCTTAAGGTTACTTCAATGGTACTCTTACTCTTTTATTCATAGTGCCTAGAATAATTCTGACAACTTTGTGAATCTTATTAAGATTATGCATTGCATAAACACTGATTATTCATAATCTATTTTTAGACATATTACTTGAGGCTGTTTCTTCAAGAAGAGGTAAACAATTACTCTGATAATTCTTTTTATGTAAATTTACAATGTAAACTCATTTTGCCACAAGCAGTTCTTCTAAGATTTTTTTCCTTTTCTTTTCTTCTGTTTCATCTTTTTCTTTTCTTTCTTCTTCTTTTTTTCCTTTTTGAAAAAGATCTTGCTCTGTAATTTACACTGGCTTTGAATTCACTGTGTAATCCAGGCTGACCTCAAGCTCCCAGTAATCTTTCTGCCTCAGCCTCAAAAGTGCTGGGATTATAGGTATTCACCACCATGCCTGGCTAATAGGTTCCTTTTTTTTTTTTTTTGGTTTGTTTTGTTTTTGTCTACCTGAAATCAGTTTTAATCATCACCAGACATTTTCTTTTTTGCTTTTTTTCCCATTAATTCTTTATTTATTTTTTGTGTTATTTTGACAAAGTTAAAAGGGTGAATGCTATAAATGTATATCTACAATATGACATATTTTAGAATACTTTTAAACATACAATTGGCTTGACTACTTCAATTAGAAATAGAAATAACCAGTACATAGAGATAATAAAAATTGGTTTGCTGAAATGAGATAGTTTAAAGACTAAATCTGTATGTAAAATGACTGCACATACATGCATGATTTAGATTTAAAAGATTTTATATGAATGTTCTGGATTATATCTAGAGCTTTTAGAAAGGACCTGTTACCAAGTAAGAGTTCATTATTTCACCATTATTTTACTATGATCTGATTTTAAGAGACCAATCAAGATTTGCTTCCCAGAAGGAAGTTAGACATTTTTCAAACTTCCATGTAACCTTGCAAATATTGTGAGGTGTTTCCTGCTGGAAAAAGAGATAGAACTGAACAGTTAGCTCAGTGCCTTCTTTGTTAAAACACATGTTCTCTTAGGAAGATTGACAGATTACAGCCTGCAATGCCATTAATTAATTTGTACTGATGTTTTGGTAGTTTTGAAATTTGTGAGAAGTTTTGAGTTACTCCTGCAATTTTAGGACATTCTCCTTTTTAAAACAAATATAGAGGTAGTATTAGAGAACTACATGATTTACTATTCACATATTTTGTGAATAGTGACAGGATTGTATGAAACATGTAATATGCTTCCCAGTGTTCTATTTATTTTTAATTGTTAAAATTGTTAACTTAAAATACTTAAATTGCATTGTATTTATAAACTGTTAAAATAAATAATAGGTTACCTCGTGGTAAAAGTAGAGGTTGAGTATAAACACTGATTACATAATCCACATTCATATCAATTCCGGTTATCTACAAACACTAAGTAGGATGGTTGGAGCATTACCATAACTAACACATTCTTGTCAGGCCTAATTAGATATTTTTTCATCTATTGCCTTTTAATAAAAATGAGTCATCATTTCACACAAAAACTGGATTTTTTTTTCTTATTAAAAGTTATTTCTTGAGCCCAGAGCTCTGACCGCAGAGGGACTCAAGGCACAGAACACAAAGTCAGTTTGCCTAGCCTCCCAATAGGGGCCTCTGGCCTGAGCTGGGAGGAGACCTAGCAGACCCAGAGCTCTGACCATGGAGGGACTCAAGGGGCAGCACAAAAGGGCAGTTTGCCCACCCTCTCAGTAAGCCACTCATGCCTGAGCTAGGAGGAGAACCAGCAGCTCCAGAGATCCAACCATGAAGGGACTCAGGGTGCAGCACAGAAAGGCAATTTGCCTGCCCTCTAGGTTTGGTAAGCACCCCTGGCATGAGGCAGGGGAAGAATTGCTCAGCAGCTCCCATGAGCCTACTGGCAAGCAGGCTAAGAATCAACCCCCCCACCACCCGCTGTTAGCAAGTGAGCCAGAGATCTAGACATCTCTTGAGAGGTTGACCATATGCAACGTAGTAAATAGGGGGGATTTCCTTTTATCATCTCTTTTATGGCAAATATTGTTATCACTGCTTTGCTTTGTTCTGATTAATGATATTGCTCTATTCAATGTTCTGTTTTGATAAGTTCTAGAATGTCCTGTATTTCTTTTGATTTGGATATACCTTATTGAAATAACAACTGTTGTGAAGATAATGGGATATACTATGGTACCTGTTACTGTTATGCCAGTAACCTGTTGAGGGTTTCTGTACCAATTTCACTGCACTCTTTTAGTTGGCTTTGTTCTGTCTTGTTCTTTGTATTTTGCTACCTTCAAAATGATAAAAATTAAAATAAATAAAAAAGAAAAAGAAAATAACAACAAAACATATCAGTAAGGTACTGAGCAAGCTGAAACACGATATAACTAAACAGATAATGGACTTGAAAAGTAAAAGGAGGAAAAGAAAGAGCTCTAAAGAATATAACTGCAGGTATGTTTAAGTGTGTAGGATTGATGACCATATTGCTGGGCTTTTGTTGGATTGTTGAACAGAACTGTTTCAGCCTCACTGTTTCAACGTCCACCTTGGATGCTTTAATTTTGTAACTTGAACAACTATATCTAGAAGACAATATGTAATTTATCAACTAGTGATTTCTTACTGTTTATTTTTTTCTTTTTCTTTGAAATTCTGTATTGTTTCTTCCCTTTTATGTTTTGCTTTTTTTTCTCTTTAAATAAAATTTTTAAAAAGTTATTTCTCTAAATAGAAAGTTAAAATATTTATGCTCCACAAATCCAAGACTTTTGTTTTGTATCTTCTTAAGTAAACTAAAGAAAAACTATCTAACTACATTTGCTGCCCCCATCTTATCCCACCCATATATAGCTTCTTTGGGAGCCATACATTCTGGAGGAAAAGCCACAGAGGTGGAATCAATAGGAAGGTTTTCATTACTGTAATTCATACTTTCTGACGTAATCATCACTCATCTGGTTTGTTTTACCTTCATTATTGAGAAGTGGATGTATAGCTTTTATTGACTATCAGGAAGAATCATTCCCTCCTAAGGCTGATCAGAAGATGGAATCCAATAATCATATGCTATGGCCAAATCATGACTTTAAAATTTGTTAATCTAGAGTTTCAGTTTTTCTCTGCAACTTTTCCTATAGGCTAAAAAACAATTCTTATGATGGATACCATTCAGTGGACAGAATCCTGGCATTGCCACCAAGGAGCACAATCCAAATTTAATGGGAGGGCCTAACACTGCAGCTATAGTATCTACCAGAACATGTGACTAGAGTTGCACCCCAGCATTTGCACTGGTTGTATTTTGCTCTGCTATAAACTTGATGACTAAGTCTCACAACAGTCATTCATTTCCCACAGCAAGTCTCCATTTGCATATGCTGTGTAAAGATGAAATTTCCTACTTTCTATCACCAAGCATTACATCTCAGAGATGTGCTGGGTATGGAGATGATCATGACCTCTGGATGCGGATGCTTGGAGTGGTCTTCTGTCAGTGGAGG
>PVLA01015310.1:0-25922 GCA_004027455.1 Hydrochoerus hydrochaeris | reverse complement strand
TGTTCTTATATCTTTACATATCTAAAGTTTAAAATCATGTAACAGATTTATAACAAGAATCTTTTTATATTGTTCAAAAATATAAACAGTAGTGAAGCAAAACATATGTAGACAAAGGTATTTAGATTTCAAGATATGATTGCTTACTTTTAGCAAGAACAATAAATTCCTGTGACGACCAGTGAAATCAAGAAACCTCTAGGACTGAAGGTTTAATTCAGTGATAGATATGTCATCTGCAGGCACAAATGCATTTTTGAGTTTGGTGTCCTGAGCACAAGAAAAATAAAAATCCCAGAAACATCCCTGCCTAGTTTCTACCCCAACTCAAAGTAAGCACTATGTTGACTGTTGTTATCACTGATTGGATTTGTCTGTTTCTTCCTTTGATGTAATTTCAAATATTCAGCCTATGCTTTCTGTGTCTGGCTTCTTGTGCACCATCTATTTGCATGCATACATGAGTGGGTGGGTGCATGGGTGGATGAGTATGTGAATTCTCACTGTTGTGTCCTATATCACTGATTTGTTTCTCTACTGAAAGAATTTCACAGTATTCATATATTATATACTATTCTATCCTTCTAATTGAATGGACTTTGAGTTACTTCCAATTTGAGAGTTAAGGAGCGTGCTGGTATAAACACTTTCAGTTTATCTATGCAGTTGTGTTGGATACTTTGGTCTTTGGGTTTTAATAATTATCTCTGTGTATCACATGTCACATTCTGTGGGGCTCAGGATTGAATACAAGACTTCTTCCACTTCCATCAGTGGAAGGAAACAACTCCCACTGAGCTGCCTCCCCAGCCCTCTTATGAAAACTGTAATTCCCAATAAATTCAACTCAAAATAGTATAATAGAAGTGGTTGGACTCTGCTAAGCCTCCAGTATAGATCCAGTGAAAAGTGAGACTTCTCTGTAGCACTTTTCCCGGCTTTTGGCTACATATTGGAGGGTAGCTGTAAAAACTCCCAAGGTTATCTCACCGAGTTTTCCCCATAGTCTGTCTGGAGGACAGCTAAGTATTCAGAACTGAGAAAATAATCAATCTCACCCAAGAATCTTCAGTTTCCTGTGTACCTGACCTTAGTTAGTAATGTTTTAGTAGTGGTATTTTATTGAATCTCCAATTTGGACATTGACAGTGAAACTTTATCTCCTTTTATTTAAATGTCATATTCATTTAATGCATTTAGTAGGCATTGCTAATATCAAAATCGGTGGCAGCATGACCTGACTAAGCAATGGATTAGAAACCAGCATACCCTGAATGTGTGTGTGTGTGTGTGTGTGTGTGTGTGTGTGTGATACCATCACTTGCTATTCCCCAGCTTTAGAAAGCAGAAGATGGGACATACAGAGGGTAGCTGCCTTTTCCATCTTCAATCTAGTAATGCAGAATTATTGAATTATTTCTCCTAATTAAACTCTTTACCTTTCCCTTATCACAAGAATTCTCTTGTAGTAATTTATAGTTCAATAACTATGAAGATTTGCCCTATATGAATCAGTGTTTAAAGGGTTCCTTCCCCTAGAGGTGCCCTGAGCTCCTCTCAAGCACAGGACAGAGTCTCTGGGAGTCCTCACTGCTACCTGTCTTTGGGGGTACTTCCTGCTAATGTTACTGTCCAGCAAGGCCCCCATGCCTCATGTTGTGACAGTAAAGAGAATTCAAGTAGAACTTGTGAATTGGCTGTGATTTGATCCCAAATATTTGTGCTTAGAAACCTGAATGTGTAGGAGACAGACTTTCCTGTTCTGACCATATTCTTCCATCCAGAGAGCTTGGCAATCTAGCTCTGCCTCAGATCAGTAGACAGTACCCTCCCAGGAGCCCAAAAGTGGGAAAAAACTTGCCTTCTTTTACAATTTTTATAAAAGGTCACGATGTGGCACAGATATATATATATTACTTTCTTCAGAAGAAGAAGTTGTGGGATGAATGATAGACTCCCCGTTTCTGCTTTCCACAGCAACTCGACAGCTAGAATGGTGAGATCTCGATTTCCCCTGGTAGCTGACCTCAGTCTGGTGCACAGGAGCCAAACATTAACATGGAGCACAACACTGGGTTCCACAAACACATCCCTTACTTTTCTACCATAAATTTTTTGTCTATTCATTTTTTATTTAAAGAGAAAAAAACAGAAAAAAGGGAAGCAATAATACAAAATTCCAAAAAATTGAAATAAAATAAAATAAACACTGAGAAATCACTAATTGACAAACTACACAGTGTCATCTTAGAGATAGTTGTTCAAGTCACAGAATTAAAGCACATAAAGTAGACATTCAAACCATGAGACAGCAAAACATTTCTGCCCAATGATCCAACAAAAACTCAGCAATCTGGTTATCAATCCTACATACTTAAACATACATGTAGCTGTATCCTTTAGAGCACTTTTTTTCCCCTTTTTTACAATAGAAATTACGCATTTTAGGTTTTATTGCTCCTACATTTCTTATTACTTTTTTTTAGTTAATAAATTACATATTGTCCTCTTAGAAATAGCTGTTCCAGTTACAAAATTAAAGCATACAAAGTGGACGTTCAAACAGTGAGACTGCAAATAGCTCTGTTCAGTGATCCAACAAAAACCCAGTAATATGGTTGTCAATCCTACACACTTAAACATACATACAGTTATACCCTTTAGAGCACTTCCTTTTCCCCTTTTTTCGATAGCAATTGCACATTTTGGGTTTTATTACTTCTACATTTCTTATTACTTTTTACAGTAGAGATGCAATGTGATATTTATAAATATGATTCTTATTTATTTCACTTATGAGAATTGGCTCAAGTTGCCTCCATTTCAATATGAAGGCCTCAAAATCATCCTTTTTTATAGCTGAGTAGTATTCCATCATAGAAAAACACCACATCTTTTTCATCCACTCTGCAGTTGATGGACATTTTGGTTGTTTCCAAGATTTAGCTATTATAAATTGTGCTGCTATGAACATGGGGGCACATATATCACTGTGATATGCCTTTTTCAGGTTTTCTGGGAAAATACCCATGAGGGGAAAAGCTGGGTTGAATGGAACTTCCAATCCTAGGCTTCTGAGAAATCTCCATACTGATTTCCATAGTGTCTGCACCAGTCTACACTCCCACCAACAGTGGAGCACACTTCCTTTTTCCCCACAGCCTCGCCAACATTTGTTATCAGTTGTTTTCTTGATGGCAGCTATTCTTTCAGGAGTGTGATGAAATCTCAATGTTTTTAATTTGCATTTCTTGAATGATCAGTGATGGTGAACATTTCTTCATGTATTTATTTGCCATTTGTATATCTTTCTCTGAGAACTCTGTGTTCATCTCAGATGCCCATTTTTGGAGAGAGTCTTTGAATTTGGGGGCTTGACGTTTTTCAATTATTTATATGAGAAGTCCTTTGTCTGAGGGGTTGCTGGCTGAAAATTGTTTCCCATTCTATGGGGGTTTTTTTTCACTCTGTTGATGATTTCTTTTGAAGTGCAGAAACTTTTCAATAATGTGCGATCCCATTTGTTGATTCTTTGAAGTGTTTCCCATGCAGTTTGCATTTTGTTCATGAATTCTCTGCCTACCCCTATATCTCCAAGACTTCTACCTACCTTGTCTTCCAGTAGATTTAGTGTTTCTGTTTTAATATTTAGGTCTTTGATCCATTTAGACTTTAGTTTTGTGCATGGTGATAGGCTTGGATCTAGTTTCAGTCTTTGGCATGTGGAGAGCCAATTTTTCCCACACCATTTATTAAAGAGGCTATCCTTCCAGTGGACATATTTAGTCCCTTTGTCAAATATCAGGTGGCTGAGTGTCTTTGTAGTTGTGCTTGCATCTTCTAATCTGTTCCATTGATCCAGGTCTATTTCTTTGCCAGTACCAGTCTGATTTTATCACTGTGGCTTTGTAGTATAGTTTCAAGTCAGGAATTGAGATGCCTCCTGTCTTGCCTTTGTTGCCCAGAATTGCCTTTGCTATTCTAGGTTTCTTCTGTTTCCAAATGAATTTTAGAAGTGTTTTCTCTAGATCTGTGAGATATGTTAATAGTATTTTGACTGGGATTGTGTTAAATCTGTATAACAGTTTTGGCAGTATGGCCATTTTCACAATGTTGGTTCTCCCTAGCCGTGAGCAAGGAATATCCTTCCATTTTCTAATATCCTCTTCAATCTCCTTTTTTAGCAAAGCATAATTTTCAGTTTCTAGGTGTTTTCTTAGTTAGGTTGATTCCTAAGTATTTCATTTTTTAGATGCTATTGTAAAGGATGATATTTCCATAGTTTCTCCCTCAGAGAGTTTTTTTTTTGTGTGTGTGTACAGGAATGCTATTGATTTTTGAGCATTGACTTTGTATCCAGCTACCTTGCTGAATTTGTTTATTACTTCTAACAGTCTTTTAATGGAGTTTTTTGGGTCTTCTATATAGAATATCATGTCACCTGAAAATAGTGATAATTTAACTTCTTCCTTTCCAATCTTTACTCCTTTTATTTCTCTCCCTTGTCTGATTGCCCTGGCTAGTGTTTCCAGAACTATATTGAATAGGAGTGGAGATAGTGGACATCCTTGTCTTGTTCCTGATTTTAAATTGAAAGTTTTCCGTTTTTGTCCATTTAGTATAATGTTGGCTGTTGGTTTGTCATAGATGGCCTTTATAAGGTTGAGGTAGACACAGCGTATTCCAAGTTTCTGAAGGGTTTTTATCATGAACATGTGTTGGGATTTATCAAAAGCTTTTTCTGCATCTATTGAGATGACCATGTGGTTTTTGTTTTTGGCTCTGTTGATGTGGTGTATTACATTTATTGATTTGCATGTGTTAAACCATCCCTGCATAACTGGAATGAACCCCACTTGGTCATGATGTATAATCTTCTGGATGATTTGCTGCATTCTATTTGCCAGTATTTTATTGAGAATCTTTGCATCAATGTTTGTTAGTGAGATTGGCCTATAGTTCTCCTTTTTAGTTGGGTCTTGCTCTGGTTTGTTATCAGAGTGATACTTGCCTCCAGGAATGATTTAGGGAGGACTGCTTCCTTTTCAATTTCATTGAAGAGTTTAAGGAATATTGGCATTAAATCTCTAAATTTCTTGTAGAATTCAGCTGTGAATCCATCAGGACCTGGACTTTTCTTTGTTGGTAAGTTTTTAATTATGTTTTCAATTTCAATAGCTGATATTGGGTTATTCAAAATTGCTATATCTTCTTGGTTGAGCTTTGGTAGTTCATATATTTCTAGAAATCTGTCCATTTCCTCTGTGTTTTCTACTCTATGTGAGTAGAGATTTTCAAAGCAGGTATTCATGATCTTTTGAATTTCCATGGGATCTGTAGTAACTTCCCCCTTTTCAGTCCTTATTACATGAATTTGGGATTTTTGTTTCTTTTTCTTTATGAAGTTAGCTAGAGGTTTGTCAATTTTGTTTATTCTCTCAAAAAAACAGCTTTTTGATTATTAATTCTTTATATTTTTTTAGTTTCAATTGCATTGATTTGTGCTCTAATCTTTAAAATTTCCTCTCTTCTATGAGCTTTGGGTTTAACTTGCTCTTCTTTTTCTAGGAGCTTAAGATGAAACATTAGGTTGTTTATTTGTGCTTGTTCTGTTTTCTTGATATGACTATTAATTGCTATATACTTCCCTCTTAGGACTGCTTTCATTGCATCCCACAGGTTACAGTATGTTGTTTCAGCATTTTCACTGCATTGTAGGTATTGTTTTATTTCTTCTTTAATTTTACCTGTAGCCCTCTGGTTGTTCAAAAGGTTTTTATTTAATTTCCATGTATTTATGCAGGTTTTGCAGGTTTTTTGCCATTAATTTCCAGTTTCAGTGCATTATGGTCAGATAGTATGCATGGGATAATTTCAATACCTTTGCAGTTACTTAAGAATCTTTTATGGGATAATACATGGCCTATTTTGGAGAATGTCACATGAGCAGCTGAGAAGAATGTTGTATTCTAATGTGGTTGGGTGGAACACTCTGTAAACATCTACTAAGTCCAACTGCTCACAGGTATGATTCAGTTCTATGATATCTTTTGCCTACTTTTTGTCTAGTTTAGTTGATCTATCTCTGTGTAACAATGGAGTGTTAAGGCCACCTGTTATAATTGTGTTCTTGTGTATTTGGTTTTTCATGTCCATTAGTACCTGTCATATTGTTGAGTGCTCCTGTATTTGGTGCATATATATTTATAATTGTTAGTTCTTCCTCTTGAATTTTTCTGCTAACGAGTATGTAGTGACCTTCTTTATCTCTTTTAATCATTTTAGGTTTGAAGTTCATGTTATCTGCAAATAGAACAGTTACTCCTGCTTTTTTTCTGGGTTGCTGTTGCATGGAATACTGTTTTCCATCCTTTGACTCTTAATCTATAAGTTTCCTTTTGGGTCAGATGTGTTTCTTGTATACAGCATATTGTGGGATCCTGTTTCTTGATCAATTCTGTCAGCCTATTTCTTTTTATAGGTGAAATGAGGCCATTTACATTTATGGATATCACTGATATGTACTGGCTTGACTTTGCCATGTTATGTTCCACTTGTTTGCTTTCTACTTTTCCCCCTTGTTTAATTGCTTGTCCTACCTGGTGGTTTCTTTCTGCTGTTGTTCTAGGGGTTGTAGTCATTTTTATCTCTATCTAATATGTCTTTCAATACTCTTTCTAGGGTTGGTTTGGTGGATGTGAATTTCTTCAGTTGTTCTTTGTTGTGGAAGTATCTTGTTTCTCCAGTAAATTTGAATGAAAGTTTTGCTGGGTACATCAGTTTGGGTTGAAAATTGTTTTCTTTCATGGCTTGAAATATCTCACTCCAGGCTCATCTTGACTTGGGGGTTTGTGCTGAAAAGTCTGCTGTGATTCTAATAGGCTTTCCTTGTTAGGTGAGTTGTGTCTTTTCTCTAACAGCTTTTAGTATTCTGTTTTTATGATGTATGTCTGAGACCTTAATTATTATATGTATGGGTGTAGATTTATGTTGGTTGTGACTATTTGGCATTCTATATGCCTCACTTATCTGCATATCAGATTTTTCCCCATGTTTGGGAAATTTTCTTTTATTACTTCTGTGAATATTTTGGCTATGTCATTTGCATTGACACCTGCCTCTTTACTGATGCCTATTAACCTTATATTTTTTCTCTTGGCATCATTTTGAAGCTGTTGGATTCTCACTTCATGCTGCTTTGTTATTTTTTAAAGTTCTATCCTTTCATATTTACTAACTATGATCCTGTCCTTGAGGTCCAAAATTCTGTCCTCAGCTTCATTTAAATGGTTTTGCACACTTTGAATAGAATTTATTGTTTCTTGGATGTCTCTTTGAGTTTGTTTCATGAATTCTGCATGTTTTCTATATTATTCATTCAAGATTTCAATCAGTTTCCCATGATCCTGTACTTCTTTCTCTATTTCTTCTTTAGCTGCACTCAGCAACTCCTTTACTAAGGTTGTTACTTCTATCTTTACATGAGAGAACACTTGTAGTTTGATTTCCTCTGTAGCCTCATAGAGTTGGTTTTTTATTTCATTTGTTATCTTTTCAGAGGTTTCTGGTGTGTCACTTTTGAAGTCCTCGATTTCAATGTCTCCTGTACTTGCCTCTGGTGCGCTAGATGTTTGAGATTGCATTTTGCTTTTGCTTTTTGCCATTTTCCCCTTTTGAGTTAATATTTGGTCCTTCAGTCCCACTAATGTCAACTGTTGGTAGTATGTATCTTGGGGTCCTAATGTAAGGTTGGTATTTATCCAATTGCTGGGTCCCACAATGAAGAAGTGGGCCAGTCACCTGACTTCCCACTGCCAGGCCTGTTGGGTGAGTTCTATATTCTTCCTGGGCTGACAAGCCTAGTAGTATTGATGTAGGTCAGCTTTTAGTTCCTGCTATTACTTTATCTTCAGATTATTCCAGGTCACCAAATCTCCCTGTCTATATTATTTGTGTTGGCTGTGTCCCTATTGTGTGCTTGTGTGCCTCATAAGCCCTTTTGATTTTCCCCAAGTTGGGGGAGTCCTTATTTGCACACTCTTCACTCTGCCTGATGTTTTCTGTGTGCAGGAAGGAATCACCCCCACTCTTGTCAGACTCACTAAGGTCTTACAGTTAGTTGGAGGGAGATTTACTACTGGCCATATTTACTCACTGCACACCTCTATTTTAGGGGCATACTCACCAAACTGACTGGACCCTGCCGAGATCTTCCATTTGGGTGAGGTAGTCACTGAATCTCCCCTCAAGCTATCACGGTTAACCCACTATAGTCCAAGGTTCTGGGAGAAAGGGTAGGAGCTCTGGTTGGAGTTCCCTGGTCCCAAAAGGTCCTCTGTGGAGAAGGCAGGGCTGAAGGGAGGTCAAGTTTAAGCCTGCCTCAGCACCTCTGGCTGGAGTTCCCACCGCCACGAGGTGGGCTCTGCGAAGAAGGCAGGGTGCCAGGGGAGGCTGGGGTCTAGCCCAGTCCAGGCGCCTCTGGCTGGAGTTCCCACTGCAGCAAGGTGGTCTCTGTGAAGAAGGGAGGGTGCTGGGGGAGGCTGGGGTCTAGGCCACTCCGGGCACCTCTCTACCATAAATTTATACTGTAGCATAATAGTAGCCAGCTGTGCATCTCAGCAATGGCTGGAGGGATACAGGAAGCAATTTTTGTTCTCTCTGACATCATACAATGAAAGGTAAGGTGTGTGCACATGTGCAAAAGTGTCAAACTAGGATTTATACCCACATGAGCTTCCATCTAACGGATATGGTGTGTGCTTACCTGAACATCACAGAGACACTCACAGCACTCTTAGATTTGTTTTTAAAAATGAGTTTTCTTTTGATTTTTCTGGTAGAGTTTCCCCAAATCAGTACACAGCATATGAAAAATGAGATCTGCAAGTTTTGGAGGAGGTCAAATTGAATCATCTGGGTCAGGAATATACCTCAGTGGCACAGTGCCTCCCTGGCCAGCAGCAGGTAATGAGTTCAACTGCTGGTACCAAAACAAAGCAAACCAATGAATCATCAGATCCCTCATAGATGATGAAGATGATCCATTATGGTGAAATACATGTTTTCATAATGTTTTCATAACAAAGTGTGGTGTGTGTGTATCATGTTGATGATGATGATGATGATGATGATGATGATAACAGTGATAATGATGACTTTGATGTTGGTCATGTGAGCCAAAGTTTCTGTGACATTGAAATGGAAAAAGAGTTGACTAATACAGGCAGAGGGAATGCTGACCTCCTTAATTCAGATGATAAAGATAATGTGAATATGTATTTGAGTAGTTGGAATGTTGAAAAATTCTCATTCAACCTAATGGAAGGATCTAATGTTAGAATAAGATTCAAAAATATAGTAAGGGCCTTGGCGGGTGTGGAACATTGGATAAATGCCAACACTTATATTAAATGTTGGAAATTGTAATGGATGAAATACTACAAGACTCTGTAAAATATGCAAAGGTTGGAATACAAGTAAAATGTCCCATATGCACCAATAGCCATATTCAAACATGTATTCATTATAATCCCTTACTAACTGAACTGAAAGCCTTGATAGGTCTGATGTACTTGGCAGGGATTTCTCAAGATAATCATAGGAATGTAAAGAACTGATGGGAAAGCAATGGGTCAATGTATGATATAAAAATTTATGCCCTTATAAATGTGAGGACTTATGCTTTCAGTTTAGAAATTAATCCTGAAACTCAGTCATCGGGTCCTTATTGACATAGCAATAACCCAGTGATGTTGTGAATACACTTGTTGCTCCCATCTCCCAAACTAATTGGAATGTGAAATTTGACAATTGGTTTACCAGTTTCCACTAATGTTACATTTCCTGTCAGAGCACAACTTGATGAGCACAGAAACTGTGCTCAGGAGCAAAGGAAGAAATTCTAAATGAAATGCTGTAATTTAAAATACAAAATTGTATTGTACAATCTTTGTATTTCAGAAAGACTTACATTACCTTTTATATGGCAAATAAAAACAAACTGGTACTGCTGATGTTAATATTCCACCATGGTGGAAATTCTGATAGGGAAACCTCAACAAAATGGAAGCCTGAGATGGAAATGTTGTACACCACCACCAAAGGTGGAATAGATATTGTTGATGAGTTATGTAGCAACTAGGATGTCACTCAAAACACAAAGCATTGGCCAATGATCCTAAACTTGTGTGACATAAAAAGTTTGATAGTTTACAAAGGACATAAGAAGTGCAAAATACCATGGAGAAATTTTCTTTGAGGCCTGGGACTGGGACTCATAAGGGATCATTTACAGCAGTGGAAATACAAAGTATTTCTTCACAGGGATTTACACAAAAAATGTGGACCACACTGGTGAGCTGACAGGTGAACAGGCAGGCAAAGCATCCCAAAAACCTACTATATCAACAGGAAAAAAAAAGATGTCAAATGTTCCCTACAAGAAAAGACAGGAAAACAGAACATACATACTCTCAGTGTGAGCAAACTTGTGTAGAGAACATGTAATTTTCATGTGTGAAGACTGCCTTGGGTGTGACAGTTGAGGCAAAGCTTATTTCTCTGGGAGACTTTTGTTTGTGCTGATATTGTAATTCACATAGGTTATTTCTGACATGATCTCTTAAGTTTTGTAACCAAGTACACAGCTGATGTGAAAATGTAGATGTTTATTCTAAACATACAATATATATTAAGTATTTTGTCCTTTATTTCACTGATGTTTCATGTTCCTGTTAACTACACATTGCGTACCATAATGAGAACTGCCTGAAAAAACAGAAAGACAAGCAAGATGTCAAGTATGTCCTGCATAAAAAGCCAGGAAAGCAAAACACTTGTGCTGTCTTTGCAAGCAATTTGTGTGTATGGAATGTGATTTTTGTCATGTGTGAAGACTGCTTTAGGTGTGATAACTGAAGTAAGATTAGTTTTTGTAGAGTGCTATTGGTATGTTCACTGAAGCTCATATAGCAATTTATTTTGGTTGTTAATTTTTAGACTTTGTACATCCAAACCAATCAGTGTTGAAAATTTTGATTTTTTAATAAACTCTGTAAATATTACAATTTCAATAGTTTTATGTGATTATTTTCCCTGTTAAGCACTCACTGTTTAATATAACTCAAAAATTAAAATTAATAAATCAGCAAAAGTAATGGCTTAAAGAATAAATGTGAGTTTGACACACCCATGGTTATGGGCCTTCATGACAAAAAAATATGTTCCATGCCTAACTATTCTAATCCCAGAGCTTGACTTGGAATCCTTCTTGCACTTGGGGTCATTAAAAAACAGACCTTGCACTTATAGAAGACACTGAGCTGGACCACAGAACTTCCAGAACGACATTTATAGTAGCTAACAACCAATTTGCAGGACAATGGGGTACGGACATAGAATTGAGATTTCTGCCTAGTTTCTTCATTTTCTATGATGTGGCAAAACCTCTCTTCCTCCCAAGCTCATGTTGAACCAAGTGCATGCCATGGAAATCAAGGTTACTCAGGGCAGAAGGAGCACTTGTCTTTCCAGGACCTCTAGAACACCTCATTAGCTCCTAATGTTGGGATGGTGATTTCGATTGTGCAGAACCAGTGTTGCTGGAGTCCTGAACTCAAATATCACCCAGCTCTGAAGAGGGCAAGTTCCCACATACAGGGCCATATCTTGGGCCCAAGGATACCCTAATAACTTGGACTCTAGCAAATTTCTTCACTGCCAGAGACCCTGTGATTTGGGAACAGGCAGGCCTACTCATCCATGATCTGAGCTTCTCTAATGCTCCTCTTATTTCCTGGCTCATCCTAGGGCTCTTATGTCTAGATGTCCCTCCTTGTTTAAGGGAAGTGAGAGTGTGAGACATAAAACTGAAGGTGCCACTAGAAACGTAGAGTAAAAATGATCCTAGGACATTTGGACCATACATACAAAACCTGAGAACTAGAATAACAAAAGATTCATGGTGGAGGGCCTTAAGTTTATAGAATTGATGATGATAATGGTAACAAACATTTGTAGATCTTATTTATTGAATTTTACATCTAAGGAGAGTTCTCTAAAATATTCTTTTTAAAAAAACATTGGTACTTCCAACTTAGACTTTTTCAGGAGACGGACCCTGGAGGGCTGAACTGCTGCTCCCTTGTTCTTGAGAGTCACCTGGGCACCAGGTCTGTTCCAAGTGTTGTCTTGCACACAAGATCACCTGCTGTACACTTGACAGGCCTTGATGTCATCACAGTGAGGTCCTGTTCCCAGAGTCAAGAGATTTAATGACCAATTTAAGCCACTTATACCTTCTGGAATTTTTGGGTGGGGAAGGGTATTATTTTATTCTATTGGATATATTTTTTGTCCTTCTATTTTACTTTTCTCAATAATTACTCAGCCTTCCAAAGTGACATTCCATTTCTTTACAGGAAGGGTATTAAGTTTAATCAATTTCCTTGATAAGGCCATCATTTATTTTGTTTTCACTTTCTCTTGAATGAAACTGCTACAACCTTATCAACTGTGGACTCCATCAGCTTTTCCTGTTCTTATTTGGCAACTGCAATAAACAAACTCTACAGAACAAAGCCCGGTAGGGCTCACGCCTCCTGTTAGGACTATTAAATATTGCAGGGACTTATTTCAGAGCAACTTCATCCCTCAGCCAATTTCCCACTGGAACAAAGGTCACGCAAGAATCCTGCCTCCTTGGTGTCTGTGTACGCTGAGGTATGTGAAAGGTATATGTGAGGTAACCCAGATTTTGTTTCTGTTTGAAAAGCCAAGTGCAGTGAATTTATACTTCCAGCTAGAACCTCATTTAACTGAGTCACTTTCTTCCAATCACCACCTTTTTAACTTCCTGAAATAACATAAAAAGAGGGTACACAGTATTTTGGAAATCTGAGAATTAAGGTTGCTTTCCTGCATCTTGTTTATTTTCTTATTGGAAATCCAACAAATGCTCCAGACTTATATACTAATATGTTGATCACATACTAGTTGGTATAACATTTAGTTTATTTTGAGAAAGAGAATTTTACCAAAGGATTCTGAGGTTTCCCACATCTCTAACAACATAGAAAGATCTTTTGAGGACAGTCCTCTGTGTCTCTTGGACACTTGCTTATCTTCTTGGGTAAACACAAGTGTCAAGTGCTACCCTCGATGAAGAAAGCTAAAGAACATATCTTCACAGTGTAACACAGATAAGGCAAAGATTTGGCTTGCGAATGGGAAATTAGGAAGCACCACCCATAGTTCTAGTGATGGGCAAAGCACAGACTGGAGAATATCAGAGTAGGTATCCATTTCCGTCTCTTATGAGTTCAAAAACAGTTAATTCAGGAAGGAGAGCTTTGGAATAGGCAGTAGTTTTCAGCCCTTGGTGACAATGAAGGAATTAATGGAAGCTAGAAATCACTGGTCTCCAATTTCATGTCAGAGAGTTGCACTGGTCTCCAACATGGGACATACAGGGTAGGCTCTTGAATTGAGAAGTTCTCCCTGTGGAGATAATACAAAACTCAGGGGGCAGAGGAGGGGAGGCCAATAGGCTGATAGGATCCCAGAGTAAAAGTCTGAGAAGAGGAAGATGATAGAACATGACCCAGAGCAAGGCTACCGGGATGTTGAAGAGGAAGCAAACTGAGCCATTTTCTGGAAGGTACATCTGCAAGATTCATTGTTTCGTGGGTGTGGGAGAGATGTCTATGTGATATGGGGGTCTTCCTTTGGATAAGTATTCCATTATCAGGAGGCAAAGTGTAGTTGTTTCATTATCAGGAGGCAAAAGTATAGTTGTGTGGGGCTCCCAGAAGATGGGAAAAACAGGTTTGAAAACCATCAGGACAGAACCATAAGAAGCAATGAAAGGAACAGCCAGGGCTGAGCTATGAAAACTCACACACAATTGGTTTCTAAGGTGGGAGGAACAAGAGGTAAACACAGATGATAAGTATGAGTTTCCCTGCTCTGGGGAGATGGGTGCAAAGTCCTGGCAGCGAAAAGGTGTGTTCTTATCTCCAACCTCAAGACTCCAGAAGTCATGAAACTCAGCCACAATAGGGGAACTTCCCTGCCCAGATGAACTGTTCCAGTTCTTTCTCAGGGCAAAGATACAGAACACTAAATCCTGACCTGATGTGACCTTGAGAGCCAGGCAAAATGAAAAATCTTCAGGCATCAGAAATAGGAATAAAATCAGGGTCATGTGGACTTAGATTACATCTGAGCCATGACATCCATAGCTGTCAGACACAAAGGACCAATGGTGAGATTACAAACCATCCCATTCCCAAGTTCTTGAGTTACACCTGCACCAGCTGCTATGATGCGATTATCCCTCAAAGACTTCTGGTCATGTCCAGTGAGATCCTACTTCCTTTTGCATTGGGCCATGTATTAGTTCTCTCTTCACTGCTCACAGTTTGTGGAGGTTTCAGTCCACAAACTATCCTAGCCACACCCATGGCCCACCTCTTCCCACCAGGCTCCACCTCCAACATCACACCCAGATATATACCCAGCAGTGGACTAATCCAGTCATGAGACTTTCACATCCATTATCCAGTCACCTTCAGCAGAGTGTGCTGTCAGTGTGTGCCGATCACAGTGACACTGATGACAAGCATTTTGGAGCTTCTGTTGGGAGCTAGGACTCTTCCTGGAAATGTCATAAAAGGTCCTCATAGGGGAGAATTTGACAACCACTGTAAAGCATGAGAAGATTGCTAGAAGGGACGCTTCTCTGGCATGCAGCTATAAGTGTGAAAGAGCTCCAGGTGATCAACGTTCTCATTGTAGACAGTGTATTAATAACCTACTGCTAGCTAGTAAAATACTTCTAGGCTAAAAGGCTTAAGACAATATTTTATCTCATTGTTTCTAGGACTCTGAATTCAAAGTGTGACTCATCTGAGCCTCTAGCACAGATTTTCTCACAGGCTGTATTCACTTTGCCAAGTGATGCTCTTGTTGAGCTTCTTTCCTGATAATAACTTGGCTGTTTTCATTGTCAGAGGAGTTTGGGACCTTGTTTTCTCTGAGGATGGCTTCAGATCATGTTGGAGGCACTCTAGTCCTTGCTTTGAGCATCGCTTTCTGGCTCCAGAGGGGAGGATGTGTGTTACTGGAGAAATTTGTCATGCTGGCTTCTTAATATGAACTCAAATATTCTTATGCACCTTGAGGATACTTCCTGATGGCTGTCAAGCAACAGTTCCTGGGAGCACTTGTGTGAGAGCCTCAGTTTTTTGCTGGTTGGTAGCTCAGTACTGCCCTCAATTCCCGCAAATACAGCCCTCTCTAAAAGGCAGCTCACAGCATAATCTGCCTTCATTAAAATGAGGAAGCAAGAGAAACACAAAAGTCAGATTTATACTCTATGATACTGGTGGTAGAATCTGTCATCTTTAACATTTTAATGATGTTTTCCTCTTAGAAGCAAGAAAGTAGACCAACCTCACACTGGCAGAAGGAGGATACACAAGGTCATGGCTGTGGTTTGTCCCCCAAGGTGTCACATGTTGGGTGTTTTGTCCCCTGTATGTTGATGTCATAGATGTGGGACCTTAAGCAGGTGGGGCCTAGGTGAGATTGCTCCTTCAAAAGTGACCAACAGATCTCACTGGGTCTCAGTTCTCAGGAGAATGAATTGTTACACTCTGAATCCATCCTAAGTTTGTGGCTTCTTCTGCATATGGCCAGTTCTTTTAAAATTTTTTCACTATTAGTGACTCACCCAAAAGTCCCTCACCAAAGACCAAAGAGATGCTGCTGCTAAACTTCAGACTTTTATCCTCTAAAACTCTGTGCCAAATACACTTACTTTCTTAATGAACTACCCGACCTCAGGCATTTTATTGTGGCAATGGAGATTGGAATGACAAACATGATTATTAAGGGCTAGAAATTGAGACCCAAATTATGCTGCTGAACACAATCAGGAATAAACAGTAAGGACCCTCCTGGATGGAGGGTGGGCATGCAGAGGGCTGAGGGCAAATGGCAATGGAACATTGGTAAGGAACTATATCTGCACCTATACCTGTACCAGTAGAATCCAAATTAACAAGTGTTGTAGTCAAAGTTTGCAAAGAAAACACTTACATAACACACAGAATTTTTTTATATTATTTTATAATGGTCATCCAAATACTCAAATACAAAAGAAAGAGTGCAGAAAATCTGTCCACACACTAAGACCCAAAGAATCCTCAGGATTAGTGAGGATCTGAGTTCCATGGCAACCTCCTGCATGAGTCCAGCTGAAGACCTAGAGCCCATGACAATGCCCCCCATGAGTCCAACTGGAGTCCGACTGGAGGCCTAGAGCCCAGAACAATGTCTCACGCAAGTCTGTTTCACAAATATGTACTGGGAAGGCCCAAAGGTCAGAGTAGAAGCCAGAAAGTCTGTGCCAGAGGGATGAAGGATCTGTGCCAGTGGGCTGATACTGCACTTGAGACAAGAAGTGATGCTCAAATTAAGGATAAGACCTCCCCCAAAAAATACCACAGACATCCTCAGCAACACTGAAGTCATAAGCTCCTCCAATGATAAGAACATTCAAGTTCATATTAAGAAGCCAGCATGACAAATTTCTCCAGTAACACACATCCTCCCCTCTGGAGCCAGAAAGCGATGCTCAAAGCAAGGACTAGAGTGCCTCCAACATGATCTGAAGCCATTCTCAGAGAAAACAAGGTCCCAAACTCCTCTGACAATGAAAACAGCCAAGTTCGTATCAGGAAAGAAGCTCAACAAGATCCTCCAGGAGAACAAATTGCAAAGGGAGACCCAACACCACAGAGAAGTGACAACAGTCAGGAGAACCCATAATGCTAAGCTGTTCCTCTCCAGGTCTCCTTTTCACCTTGGAAACAATCTTCAGGTGGGATATCCATAGCCTGTACCATGCTGATTCAGTTCAGCTTGGTATTACAACTTGAGCACCAGTTATCAATCCACCACAGCAAGGCAAGGAAAATGGTGGGGTCTAACAATCCAAGGACAGTTGGCAGATCTGGAAACCAACATAGTGACTAGAAAGAAAAAAACGCCCTGAGTTTTTCTTCCCTTTGTTGTTAATGACCTAGGATTATGATTATGCATCATAATAATCCTTTTCCTAAAACCATTAGCCCTAATCACGATTAGGACAAACACAGAACATCCTGCGAGCACACGGAAATCCGTAAGGAAACCCACAGATGCAATGGACAGGGAAGGAAAGGTTTGTTCTGAGTTTATAAGAAATGTGGCAAATTATGCGAGTGATGTCAGGAGATAAGGAGGTTAACCAAGGTCAGACCATGGGATAGAAGATTTAGAGACACAACATCTATCCTTGCAGTCATTTATTGCGACTACACAAGAGGCAGGTTTGGAGTCCAGAACTTTGCCTTAACCAGAGTGAGAGGCTTCTTTGGGTCCTGTCACTGGAGTGCTTTCCCAGAGTGCGAATCATGATTCTGACCCCAGTGACGGAAAGTGATGTGCAGGCTCTTGTGTACGACTCCTGATGGGATCATGGAATCCACACCTGGCTTGCCAGGAGCGAAAGCAAGCCAGCTCAGCTGGTCAGGGGTCCAGGTACAACCAGATCCTTAAGAGCTTTTCATGAGTGGCCAAGAGTCAGTGTCAGAAAGTCTCTGCTTCTCAGACTAGGGCAGGGACTTGAGACACCAATGGGGAGAGAGGAGGAGAAAGGAGAAGGAAGGTGAAAGAGGAAGAAGAAAAGGAGAAAGGGAAAGGAGAGGCAGCGGAGGTCGTAGGAGGAGGGAGCAGAGGTAAAGAGAGGGGAGATGAGAAGGGAAAGAAGTGTGGCTCAGGCCCACAGCACTGCCCGTATCCCATCCCCAGAACCGAGGTGTCCTAGCCCCATCCTTCACTTCCTCTGGACAGAAAAGGTCAAAGGACAAGCATAGCACCAGATAGTCTGGAAGTTTATTAAAAAGATGTTTCATGATGTTTAATCAACATCCCATAAATTACATATATTCAAGGTATATAATTTGTTTTCTGATACATATACATATAAGAAGTCATTTTCACGAACAAGATGATAAAGATACCCATCATGACCCAAAAGCTTTCTCATGCCCTTGGCAATCCTTTTCTTCTGCTTCCTCCCCACCCTAGTCCTGGGCATCTGCTGTTGGGCTGGCACAATGCACTGGGTTGTATGTTCTTCATACAGTGTAGGTTTCTGTCTGGGTTCTTCTACTCAGCATGATCATTTTTAGATACACTTATGTTGGAGCACATGTCAGTACTTTGTTCCTTTTTTCTTGCTAAATCCCACTGATGGACACACTCAGCTTCCTCTGTGGATGTATCTATGGGTCATTCTCAACTCGGGCTATCTATGTTCTGCAAATATTAATATGCAAACATACGTGCTCCTTTTTCCCAGGTAAATACCGAGGAAGGAGACAACAAGTAGTAAGGGCAAGCATGTGCACAAATATTAAGAGACTGCCAAGCTGTCATGCACAGGGATTACACAGCTGTGCATCCTCACCAGGAGTGTGCAAGAACTCCAGATGCCCCTGCAACCTCTCCAGCACAGCACGCCTACTCTTTCACTTCAGACCTTCTTCCTTTGTGTTATCTCACTGTGGCAGGTTTTTGCACTTCTCATCTTCTTGTATTTATTTGGCATCTGCTTGCCTTTGGTAGTGTCTGTTTAAGTTCTTGGCCCACTTCCACATATTACACTTTTTTTCTGATTGTTTCTTTGTCCTGTTGATTTTTTCTTCTAGTCCTGCAGACAGAAGGAAGACCCTCTACCGTTAAGGCAAACCCCAAGGTGTTTTTAAACTGCTTTTGAGACAGCCTGGTTAACATGCTGTTGTAGTCAGGGGTTGGGAGGAGAACAGTTAGAATCAGGACATGGAGTTTATAATATTATTTTTATGATGGTCACCCAGAGTTAACACAGAGAAATGCAGGAAATCTATCCATAACACTAAAGACATAGAATATTTAGCCAAGGGCCTTAATCCCACAGCAATGTCCTACATGAGTCCAGATGAAAACCTAGAGCCCATGACAGTGCTCCCACGAGTCCAACTAGAGGTCTACAGCCCACAAGAAAGGCTCACGCCAGTCTCTTTTACAGATCCGTGCTGGGAAGGCCCAAAGGTCAGTAGTGGAAGCTAGGAAGTCTATGCCAACAGGGTGAAGGAGCTGTACTGACAGGTTGAGGGTTCTAGCTGAAACCGAGAAGTCACACTCACAACAAAGACCAGGGATGTCCTGAAAAGCATCACAACCATCCTTAGCGACACAGAGGCCCCAAGTTCCACCGAAGATAAGCACAGCTGAGTACATGCCAGGAAGCCAGTGTGATGAGTTCACACGTCTTCCTCTCTAGAGCCAGGAAGCAATGCTCGATGTGAGGACCAGAGCTTCTCCAGGAGAACAAACAGCTTAAACAGCAACACGTAGGAGAACCCACAACACCTCCTCTCTCCTTCTCCACATCTCTATTTATGCTGGCAACTTTCCTCAGGTGGAACATCTACCCTCATCACCATGGGGATTTAATTTCACTGGCGTTAAGTTGACCACCAGTTTTTGATCTATAACACAAGCCTAGGCTGACCTCCAACTTCCCATCATCCTGGCACAAATTTCTGAGTAGCTGGCATTACAGATGTGAACTACCAGGTCCAACTCTTGAGCGCTTGTATATTTATTTATGGAATATATGCATATATACCTGGTGAGTTCATATTCTCTGTAAATATACATATCCACATACCTATGGACATAATGCTATCACATATTTTTGGTATATATCTATATATTCTGTACATTCTTTACCAGACAGATTTTTCTTCCAAACCATGGCTCAGGCCTGTGAGTTCTTCACCTCCATTCTCATCCCCAGTTTGTATCCCTGCAGCTGTATGTTCTGAGGGTTAAAGATCAGGATGCACCTGGGTCAGAGCCCAGTTCAGCAGGCCAAGTGCTGCGTATAGCTGACACCGAGCAGACATGGACCTGCGTTTCCATGGTGGGAGTGGCTGGGAGGTTTCACACCATTGGAGGCCTTTGGATGCAGAGAGTAGTTGGGGGGAGAAGCCAAAAGAGCCTGTCCTTCTCTTCCTGTCACAGCCCAGGCTGGCTCATCTGCCCCCTCCTCAGCCCATATTAGCTCCCTCCCTCTGAACTCAGGGTCTCAAAACTTCACACCCAGGAAGACCTCCACAATTTGACAGCTGTACGGATGTCCAAGCATTCTTTTGGACTTGCCTGAGTCGTGAGAATCCTTGGGGCCCATCAAGATGGAACAAAGACAAGTCCTTCAGAGTGCAGTTCCTTAGCATTGCAGCAGGAACCAGAGTGGGCTTAGCGTCCAACAGAGACCTGCAAAACCAGACTAGAAGGTAGCTGGAAGAGAACTGCACGTGGGACAAAACAAGGGCAGAATGAGCACACTGCAGGGACAAGCACACACACACACCTTTCATCTGTGTCACGTGATGCTGAGGTCAGTATGTGACCCTCCCCCCCCGTATGGCAGTTTTATCCAGGGCAGTATCTATCCATGGGGCAATACTAAGAGCGTTACGACAAGGTCCAGATGCAGGGTGCAGTCTTCAGATATGTGTGATGCTGCAGAGACTAAAGCCTCCATGGTCAGGGAGAGACACGGAGACCCAGCAATGCTTCACCACACCGTGGCATCTCCTACCAGACTGTAACCACTAAGGAGGGCATCTACATGGTCCTCAAAGGATAGGCATTGTTGAGGACGGAAAGGAGGGTAGGGCTTCCAGTGCACACTGACAGGTTTGACTTTACCCTGATAGCACTGGGAAGCCATGAAAGACCTTCCGAAGGGCAGAGACAGCGTTTGATCTGGGAACGCTATAGAAGAGACTCGGTGGTGGGGGTCGGGCATGGGGGCGTTGGAGGAAGGGAAGACAAAGAAATCTTGGATTTCAGGGTCTACACGGTCTCTGACAAGCGAAGACTACTGTCGCCTCTCGGCCATCTTGGTCCCCACTTCCATGTACACGCGCAGGGATCGTGCAGTAGCCTCACCCCCACACATAGGTCTGCGCAGTGAGCCTCACTTGCACTCGTTACCCAGAGCCAAGACCTGTGCGGAAAAGCCACACCCCAAATCGCCGACAGCTGACTCGCACACACAATCCCTTCACCCCACCAAGCTCCTGCTCCCAAGGCTACCTGCCTGAGCAAACGATCACCCTGCAGCAGGGCGTCAGCCCTGAGCCAAATCCGTTCACTCGCCAACTTCTTGTCCCAACCGCAATCCCGCCTCAAAGGGCAGAAATCACACGCTACACTACACTAATCCCACAAAAATAGGGAATCAGCACATTGCAACAGCCTCTGAGGGAGTCAGCGTGGTGACACTAAGCTGCCATAGCAACCACAGTATAAACAGTTCCCTCACGCCTGCCGAAAAACTACAGCGGTGAGCAGAGGAGAACCAGGGAACGCATGGGTTGCTGGGAGTCATAGGCCAACCAGACCCATAACCACAATGATTCTGGAGGAGCTGTTGCATTCTGGAAGTCATAGGCAGGGCGGACCCAAAGCCTTATGGGAGTCGTAGTCTCAGAGTCACTTCCGTGTCAGGATTCCGCGGGGACGTTTTGAGCTGTGTTCCGCCCAGGTGAGTCCGCCCCACGCGGAACGCTGCACGCGCTGCACTCTGTGTGCCGATACCTTGGGAAGATTGAAGGTCTCTGTGGGGTGGTGACACTCACCTCTGTGCTTTACAGTGCCTGCGTCCCACAGGCTTCTGGCCTCTTGCCAGGCCAGCCCCTTCCTCCTTGTCGGGATAAGAGCATCCGCCTGCTCCTGACCCCAGCTGGGTACGCCCCGAGAGCCGCCTCACCTGCTCTAGAACCTCTGTCCCGATGGAGCCGCCTCGCACTGTGTCTTCATGACATGCCTGTGTGCTGGAGGCCACCGTAGGTTCTGTGTCGTGTCTGCACACAGGTTAATTGTCTCTTCATCGCAGATACCTACTGAACCCAGGCTCCGTGCAGCCCAGGTCATCTTCCTCTGCCCACCGCCACAGCCTGCGCACTGGCCTCCTATTTCTGCTTTTACCCCAGATAGCCTTCCCCACACAACAACTAAAGGAATTTTAAAAATCTGTCAAATCTCATTCCATCTCTGCTCCACACCCTCCCAGGGAAACTGTCATCCTCTGAATAAAGGTAAAATTCCAAATCATGGTCTGTGAGACTCTGTCAACATATTCAGCCTAATCTCCTATGAGGTCCTCCCTCTCCGAGGATATGGACTCCCCAAGATTGGGTAACCATAGATGTACAGGGTGATAGCTGAGCACAGACTAACTTACTTACGTCCTGTGCTACAGAGAGCCAGGTGGATATGGTGGCTGCTCTGAGGACCAGAGAACAGTTGGGTAAGAACAGGATCTTCAGTGAGAGGGTGACACAGGTCAGGCCAGAGCATCTTGGCAGGTCCCCCAGCAGGGATCTCTAGCGGGTTGTTTGGAGGATGAGGCTGTGACTGTATCTGAGGACCTTAATTCAGAGTCACCCACGAGTGACAGAAGGGTGCTGAGTGGGACCTGGGGACATGATGCTTCACAAAAGGCAATGAGCTGAAGGATGAACTCAGAACCTTGTGCTTGCCAGGCAGACACTGTACCACTGAGCTACGTCCCCAGCCTTAGATAAACCCTTAGGACATGAGAGGAGGTTGAGTTCAAAGCCAGGGGAGAAAAGGTTTCAAGGGCATTGCTCAGTTCTGATGGAGGTGCTTGATGATCATGTGCTGCCTGCTGTGTCACCCACAGAGGGGACAGTGCTCCAGGCAGAGACAGGCATACTCCTGTGTCCTTGAGAGCAGAGGCTATTGTGGCTGAGAGGCTGTGAGGGCAGATAAAAGGAGCCAGAATGCCTCGGGCCCCATGCAGCATTCACATTTGCTACCGTGGGATGAGCTCCACAAACGGGCATCATACAGAGAAGAGCTTGTGGAGGAGAGGAGGTGGAGGCTGGGAGATCAGTGAGGTTCTTCCTGCAGTGGTCTGGGTGAGAGGTGGCCCAGAGGAGGCCAGCAGTAAGCATATTTGGCTTCTGTTCAACTTTAAACATACAAACGGGATTTGCCACCTTCTCTCTGAGGATCCATGACTTGAGTTGAGGATGCTCCAGAGAAAAGGTCAGAACTTGACCTTCAAACCTGGAGCTACCCATAGGGGGAGTGACGGAGTGGTGGACAGAAAACAGTCCCAGATCCCCAGGCTTGTGGCCTGAAAAACTCAAGAATGGAGGTCGCTTTTACTGCAGAAGTCCTTTGGTTAAAGGAATCAGGGATGTGGGGCTGGCTCCTGGCCTTGTGGAGATGACAGACAGTAAATGCTGACTTGTAAAGTCACAGGACGGAGGGAGCCGGTGCTGCTGAGTTGAGGGGTGAGCAAACATGGTGGTAAACCCTAGCTGGTCAGGCCCACCATGCTCTGAATGGTGAGGGCTACTGCAGTAGTCCAGGCTGGATATGACTGTAGCTCGGGTGTGGGGACTGAGCCCAGGGAGATTTTATGGGTTCCCCAGGCAGGCAGAGCCAAGGAAGGTGTGGAAGGCTGGTGTCACTACTGGGGTAGGGAGGGATGAGGCAGGAAAAGGGCCGAACTTGACCAGTCTGTGATGGGCTCATCCCCGTCGCTATGAAGACAGAGAAACTTGTGCACCTAAAACAGGGAGAGGCGGGCTGGAGCTAGAGCTGCAGTCCTTGGCCTCTGTGTCCCTGGAGGACGGGATCACCCTGCCTATCAGAAACCGGCAGGGCCCATCCCCCAAGACAGCACCCTCCCCCACAGTGAATCCATTGGTCTTCCAGGTTTATCCACCTCCTCCACCCCAAACAGAAGCGCAGCCCCCTGGCCTCCCTCTGGCCTCAGAGTTACTGACTCCCTCCTCTCCTGCATTTGGGCCAAAAATATAGTTGTGCACAATTCCTATTTTTGCACATTTCTCATATACAAAATTACAAATGATCATAAATGTTACTGAAGAACATTCATGGGCCGTATATGTAAAAAGAGGACTTTATGACATGAGAGGGAGTTAGAAGTCCTGGAATCTGAAGGCTTGAGGTGAAAGGGAAGAAGGATTGTGGCAGAGGAAGCTAGTGAAGCCAGCTTGGAATGCCGGGAGAAGTCCAGTGTGGCTAGAACCCAGAGAGAAAGGGCAGAGGAGGCTGGAGACACAAGAAGAGTTCTGTCCTTACCCTCTGGGCAGTGGGGAATCTGATGAAAGTGAAATCTTTACCAAAAAACCTCACCAGAGCTTCAGGGAGGAACCTGGTTTGAAGAGACAAAGCCTGAGCCAAGGAGACCAGTTAAGAGGAGGCCTCACAGTCATCCAGGGAGAGGTGATGGCAGCAGGAAACCAGCTGGAGCGTTCAGCACCCTGAGGGGTACGCAACCCCAGGTTCCTCTGTGTTTCTCCTCCCACTGTGCCGGGGTGTGGACTCTGAGGATGGCAGGCTGAGCCTGATTCACTGCTTCAGCACCCCGTTTGCTCTGCATGTGGACAAATCCCTGGACCTCTCTGGGCCTTTAATTTCTCTGATGGAAAATGGAAGAATAATCCTTTCCTTGTAAGGGTGGTCAGTGTGGAAGAACGAAAAGCTGTCTTGAGCCTTCGAATTAATTAGAATCACTTATTAATTGTGCTTGTAAAGATAATGAAAGCTTCCAGAAAAACCCCTAACTTGTAAAGATGATTCTTATCCTTTGTGTATATGATCTGTTTTCAAAGGCATTTTACAATCATTATGCTAATTATCGAGCCCATAAGTGGGTTTGTAATGACAAGGTATGGATCAGACCCAGCCTCCTGTGAGTAATGCAGTTTGCAACTTGAAGTCACCAGGCTCGCAGACAGTAAACATCTAGCCAGACATCATTTCTGCTCCCGAGGTTCTGGGCCTTGGCATAGTTACCTTTAGAAAGTAACTATTATTTCAAACAAAATTAGAGCAAAGTTCTTGGTGGGTTTTGCCGCATGAACTGGGGCTTCTCAACTTAAGCACCTTTGGGGCCAGGTTAATTTTGGGGGAGCTGTACTGTGCACTGCAGGATTTTAGCAGCGTCCTTGCTGTGCACTACTTGCTAGGATCCCCACCACCCCACCACCCTCCCCCGCATCATGACAACTCTAAATGTCCCTCTAGGCATTGCTAAGGGTAGTTAGGCAAAATCACCCCTACTTGACAACCACTGATATAGACTCAAATACAACTTGAGATATAGTTAGACTTAATTTCCATTTTAGTCAACAAAAATAACACCAACAGTGTGGCCAGAGGCACTGTGTCAGGCATGACTCATTTTCCATTGGTGCTGTGACAAATTACCTTGTAGTTTGTGGTGGTTACAGGCAAGGTTCTCTACCTGAGCTAAGGTGTCAGCAGGTGTCAGCAGGGTCCATGTCCCCCTGGAGGCCGTTGTTCCTCCATCTTCAGAGGCTGCCCTGGCCGTGGAGGCCTCAGGTTGCAGTGTACCGACCCTGCCCCTGCCCTGCCATCTGCCATCCTGACTGCTCCCTCCCTCTTCCACTTCAGGGAGCTTCGTGAGCGTGTGGCACCCACCCGAGTCATCCAGGGTTCTCTCCCTGTACAAGTCGGCTGCTGCCCACCCCAGTTCCACTGTAGCCACAACCTTCCCATCCTAACCTTGTAACCCAATACCGCCCAGCTTCCCGGGATTAGGAGGGCCACTAGGGCTGGGGCTACAGGTGCACAGGGCCTGATGCAGCAGGCGGTGCCCGGTGGCTGCAGGCGCTGACGCGGGTTTCTCGCTGTCCCCCTGCAGCCCCCGCTGGTCGCCCCGCGGTACCCCGTTGGGGTCAGGGTCGGGGTCCGAGGTCCGGGGTCCGGGCCGCAGCCGCGCTCACCCCCGT
>PVLA01015309.1:0-25948 GCA_004027455.1 Hydrochoerus hydrochaeris | reverse complement strand
TATTTTTGCTATTTTAGGTCTCTCTGGTTTCAAATGAATTTTAGGAATGTTTTCCCTATTTCTATGAGGTATGCTAATGGTACTTTGATTTGAATTGCATGAAATCTGTATAACACTTTTGGGAGTATGGCCATTTTCACAGTGTTGGTTTTCATATCCATGAGAAAGGGATAGTTTTCCACTTCCTGGTATCCTCTACAATTTCCTTTTTCAGAGTATTGTAATTTTCATTATGTAGATCTTTTATTTTGTTAGACTGATTCCTAAGTATTTCATGGATTCTATTGTAAAGGTTTGGTTTCCCTAATTATTCTCAGTGGCTTTGGTGTTCATGTACAGGAATGCTATTGAATTTTTAGTGTTTTTAATGTTGACTATGTAACCAGCTATGCTGCTGAGTTTGGTTATTAAATCTAGTAGTCTTTTGGTGGAGGTTTTGGGTTCTTCTATGTAGAGTATCACATCACCGGCAAATAATGATAATTTAACTCCTCCCTTCCTATGCTTATTCTTTTCATTTCTCTCTCTTGTCTAATCATTGTAGCTAATGTTCCCTGAACTATATTGAATAGGAGTGGTGATAGTTGACATCCATTTCTTGTTTCTGATTTTAGAGTAAAAGCTTTTAGTTTTCATCCATTTAGTATGATGTTGGTTGTTGATCTGTCATAGATGGCTTATTTATCAGATTGAGATAAAAAGCACCTATTCCAGTTTTCTGTAGGGATTTTATCAGGAATGAGTGCTGAGCTTTGTTAAGTTTTCTCTGCATGTATTGAGATGATTATGTAGTTTTTATTTTTGGGATTAATGCTTCCCTTTCAATTTCATTAGAGTTTGGTCAATATGGATATTAAATATTCTCTTAATTTCTTGTAGAACTCAGCAGTGAATTCATTAGGACTGGGCATTTCTTTCTTTTGTTTTATTTTAAAAAGAATAAAACAAAAGAGGACAGAATACAGCAGATCAGAACAGAACAATGCAAGCAACACAGCACTTCACAACAAGACAGTTGGATATCAAAAGTAGCTACCATAATGCCTCTTGCTTTGAAATAGTTGAGCATAGGTTCACAAAAATAGTATCAAACAAAATAGAATAAAGCCATTCAAGAGAATGAAAGTATTACAAGGCATTCTGAACTTAATGAATTTAAGAGTTGGTTTTTTAAAGAATAAATAAATTGATAGACCCTTCTGTTTAATTGCTTGCCCTGCCCGGTGATTTCTTTCTGTTGTTGTTCTTGGAAATGTGGTCATTTTAATCCCTGTGCAGAACAAGTTTTCATCCTCTTGGAATGGTTGGTTTGGTGGTTATAAATTTCTTCAGTTGTTCATTTTTTGTTGTTTTTACTAAAAAACATGCTCTGTGGGCTGGGATCTCCAGTGCAACTGTTAGAAATACAAAAGAATAGGTCTTGCCCAGCATGGTGGTGCACACCTGAAATCCCAGCACTCCAGAGGCTGAGGCAGCAGGATCACAGTGAGCTGGAAGCCAGTCTGGGCTATATAATGAGTTCAAGGCCAGCGTGCACTACAAAGTGAAACCCTGTTTCAGGAAAAAACAACTTTGGGTCTCTCTCTCTCTCTCAGACCTACTGAAACAGAATCTGACCCCTATGTGAATTAAATGCAGGTGAAAATTTGGTTTGTTCTGGGAGGCTACGACAGGAGGATAAAAAATTTGAGCCCATCCTGGGCTACTTAACCATGAGATCCAGTCTCAAAAAATAAAAATGATGGGGGATGGAGAGAAAAACTAGAAGAAATTAAGACTTGTCCTGTCATGTGCCAAATCTCCGTGACGAAAGTCATCATTATGTGCTACAAACATGCTAATAAAAATAAAAAACATTAAGAAGGCCAGCCTTTTGGAGAGCACATAAATAGGACTGGGGATATAGCTCAATGTGAAGAGCCTCAGTTCAACGCTCAGTTCTCCAAAACAAAAAACAAAATTCCAAATGTAAGTGTGCAGCAGAATCACCTAGAGGACTTGTTAGTGCAAAGATTGCTGAGCCCCAGTTCCTGACACAGAGGGTCTGAGCTGGAGCCCAGGAATGTGCAAAGGAAATAAGTTACCAGGTGAGGCTAAAGTGGGCCAAGGGACCACCCTGCAAGTGGCCTATACCATGCATTTTCCATGTAGGTAAAAATTTATATAACTGAAAAAAATGTAGTATGTAAAATACAGTATACGGGTTTTGAAGGTAGAGAACTAAAAATCCTGATTAGAATCCTCCATCTATATCTAACTCTGTAGGTCACTTAGTCTCTGAAACTGTTTCATTTGTTAAACTATGGGCTAACCAGACTCTCTCTATGGCAAGGACACTTTCCTGTGCTTTCAACATGCCTTGATGCTGGATTCATAGCTGTCTCTCTAAATCTTATTTTCAAACTCAAGTCAAAGGTCTCTCAAGACTGCATTTAAAATCCCACCCAGGCTCTGTGCTGTGGCATTAAGTATGGGAACACTCTGAGGGGGTGGTAGTTGGGTCCTGGGTAAGGCATCCCCTATCTCCCTTAAGCCTGAGAATGATCAGCAAAGGTTTGGCGCCGCGCTGTTACTGAAAAGCGCAGCCACTGGGCCTCCAGAGATGCCTGGGCTCTGGGATAGGCTCTGCCACTTCCTAAGAGGGAGAACTTGTGCTAGTCAGTGGGTTGTTCGCGCATATAGCCCCACCCATAAAATGGGGATGCAGAGGCCACTCTGCGCACTGAGCAGCGCAAACGAGTGTGTGTGTGGGGGAAAGGAACTCTACAAATGTGGGAGAAGATGGCTCTCGGGCTCCACGCACTCTGCCAACCTGACTCGGACTCACCTAATTCCTTTGTTTCCCGCGCCCGCGTTTGCGCGGAAGCCTGCCGGTGCCTATCTGAGTTGCCTCCTGCCACCACCATCTGTCTGAAAAGTCATGGCAATGCCAGTCGCTGCAGCTCATAGCATCCAGCGCATCTCTGCACCAGGCCGCTTAGCGGGAGCGGGCCACAGACTACAACTCCCAGGAAGCTCTGCGCTAAGGGCACGCAGAGCGTCAGGCATGTGGTTGACCGGGCCGCGTCGCAGACTACAAACCCCAGGAAACCGCCAGCTCGCCTCGCGCATGCTCAGTTCGGGATCATTCCAAAGGTAAGAATTTAGAAGACTCCAGGTTGTAGATGCTCGACCAGAAGCTGGTGGTTGTCTGAACTGATGGCGCCGCAGGGGAGAGAGAAAAATCAGGAAAATAGTATAAACGTTCAGATGATTAAAATAGTGTGATGTTATAGTGAGTGGGTAACCTTTTATAGGAAGATCTGGGTGACCTGAGCAGGTTATTTGAGCTGCCGTAAATGACATGAAAGTAGGCCAAAATTAGGAGAGCAGTTGCAATTAGAGGACAATTATATGAAAGAGCTTGTGCAAATGACCTTGACAGTGAGACAAACGGAAAGGCTACTGAGGCAGGAGAGAGCAGTGTATCAAAGGTGCCCCAGAGAAAGGAGCCCTGGCCTTTAGGACTTTGTAAACCAATGCACTTCAGTTGTTCTTCACAAAAGTATTTTATTTCTCTATTAATTTTATTTATTTATTTATTTATTTATTTATTTATTTATTGTACCAGGGATCAAACTCACAGGCTCGCGCTTGCCAAGCAGATGCTTACAATACTGAGCTAAATCCCAGTCCTGTCTCTCCATTAATTTTGAAAGATTGTTATGCAGGGTACATCAGCCTGGGTTTGAAGTTCTTTTCTTTCAGGATTTGAAATAATTTGCTCCGATCTCTTCTTTTTTTACGTGCCATATATCTTTATTTATGTATCTTTTAGTTGAAAGAGAAAAAATAGAAAAATCAAAAAATGAGCAAACAAAATCCGCCCCCCAAAAAAGCAAAACTAGAGAAACAAGGAAAAGAGCTATATCTATATACATTTTTCAAAACCAAATTATACGCATGTAGCAAGTGTTGTTATATTGCATATTGTTGTCTTCAAGAGTTGCCCAGGTTACCAGGTACAGCAATAAAATAAAACAGTAAAATGAAACACACCATTGCATTTCAAAAACAAGACAAAAGTAAATCACCCACAGTTGCCACAATATGCACTGCCATTCTCCAAATAGATGCCCAGACCTGCAAATCAAACAAACAATATAAGCATCAAGCGATTCCTTTCACCTCAGTTGTTATCATCTCACCCTTAATTCCTGAAAATCAGCCAGTTACTTTTCTGGGGGTGGGAGTCTCTTCTTGCCTGCCAGCCTGTGCACTGGCTAGTACATGGGAGGGTGTGGTTTGGCTTCTTGATTCTCTTTCTGTTTCCATGGCAGGCCCTGGCTCACAGAAAGTCATGGATTGGTTTCTTGATTGTGTTCTTGTTCCCTATGGCTGTCCCTGGCTCATGGAAAGGTATAGTTTGGCTTCTTAATTCTCTTTTTGTTCCACATGGCTGGCCATGGTTCATGGGAAGGTGAGGTTTGTCTTCCTTTCTTTTCCTTCTGCATGGCTGTCCTTGGCTCATGGGAAGGCCTAGATTGGATTCTTAATACTGTTTCAATCCCACATGACTGGCCCTGGCCCAAAGGAAGGTGTGCTTTGACTTGATTCTCTTTGCATTTGGAATGGCTGGCCCTGGCCCACAGGAAGGCATGGTTTGGCTTCTTGATTCTCTTTCCATTCTTCAGAGCTGGCACTGGCTCATGAGAAGTTATGGTTTGGCTTGATTCTCTTTCCATTCCATATGGCTAGCCCTGGTTCACAAGAAGGTGCTATTTGGTTCTTGATTGTCTTCTGATTCCCCCAAGGCTGACCTTGGTTCATAAGAAGGCATGGTTTGGGTTCTTGATTCACTTCCTGTTCCACATGGGTGGCCCTGGCTCACAGGAAAGTATAGGTTGGCTTCTTGGATTCTCTTTCAGTTCCTCATCGAGGGCCCTGGCTCACCTCCAAACTCTTCTTGACTTAAGGGTTTTTATTGAGAAGTCTGCCATGATTTTGATGAGTTTTCCTCTAGAGGTGATGTGTTTCTTTTCTCTAATATCTTTTAATGTTCTGTTCTTGGCAGACTCTGAGGAAGAGAAGAAGAAGTTTTGAGTTACTGGTAGAAATAATTCAGGGAAAATAATGCTCATCCATTTTGATTGGTAATAGTTAATGAGTACCAAAGATTAATGAAAAGTTAATATTAATCTTGAAAATGAGAAAGGGTCACAAAGTTTAACCAAAACTCAAATAAATATATAAATTCTCATTAACAAGCATATTTTTATTCAGAAAGTATCATAAGTCTTACACATTAACCAAATTTTATATTTTTATGTAATCCTGAATGAATTTTGTCGAGGTTTGTACCTGGACTTACATGCAATAAAAATAAAAGTATAGTAAGCATATGTGAAATAAATTCAGAAAGAATAATGTAGACCATGATAACTTTTTAAAAACTCATATTTCATTGCCAACACATTGTTTTGTTCTTGGGGGTGCCAGAGATTACACCTGGACCATAAGCACTGTAGGTAAGCATGGTATCACTGAGACATATCCCTAGCAAAAATTACTTTTTGTTAATGTGCACTTGTGACCACTCCACTCATGGTCCTCTGCCCAGAGCTTGGTTCACATATTGAGACTGATAATGTACAATGCTAAAGTATTAAGAGAAGGAAACTCTCTGGGAAAGAGGAGGGTAGACTTCCCAATTAGTCCATCATGGATAGAGGAATTGGGTGAGGATTAGCTTCGTGTTATGTGATTACTGGGTGGGCTGGGGTGGGGGCAGCCGCATGCAACATAAACTTTCAGCTGATGCCAAAAAGCATTTAGGGTTTCTATCAGCTTGCCACCCATGCAGAATAAGAAGATAAATTTGAAATGTGTCAATAGCAGACATAAAATTAGGCTCAGTACAATCTGAATCTTTACTCTTAGGATTCTTGACTTCTTGGTTAGAAAAGACCACAATTTTCCACATGCGACTAACTGTACTGCACCATTTCCTGCTGCACAATATGAATGTTAAAAATACACTGTCAGGTGTGTTGGCACACACCGGCAAACTTAGCACTTCAGGAGGCTGAGGGAAGAGGATCTCAAGTAGGAGTCCAGCATGAGCAAGACAGAGAAGTTTCAAATTTGGAAAATGACAAAAAGTCAGAGGGTAGGGGTGGGAATGTAGCATTGTGTCAATCCCAGTACTGCCAGAACAAAAGACAAATAACTGCTTATAAATTGCTGCTTAGGTATATTCTGTAAAATATTTTTCAATTAGCATGTTGACATATTTAGTAGTTGAATAAACAGTTTTATTAGAATGATTTTCCAGAGACTATGAACGTCTAATTTTAAGTCTAGTATTAAGCTATATACTGCATGGTTTGTTTTCAATTATAGAAAAGTTTTCAGTGTTGGGATATTCTTGGAGGGGCTGGGTTTTAGTTTTTTGAAGAAAGATCTTGATATGTTGCTGAAGTTGGCCTCAAATTTACAATGACCCTCCTGTCTCAGCTTCCCAAGTGCTAGGGTTACAGATCTGTTGCCACCACATCTAGCTTCCTTTTATTTTTAATTTTTTTAAATACAAATTCCCTTACAATTTTTGCTTGTCTCATTTTGTAACCCAGAGTGTATATTTAATATACCTTTCCCTTGTTGGTTTCTAGGGGATCCACAAATCCATAGTGGTTTTCAGACATATATATCCAAGGTAATGATAAGTACAATGTAGATACTAGATGAATATTAAAAGATTGAGTCTAATTCAGCAATGAAGTAAAATGAGGCAACATAGGTAAAATCTTATAGTGTAGATGTTGTTTAGGTCAGGAGATTGAAAATTAAGAGTGTGGGTAATAAGCAGCAATAAGCAGAATAAATGAATTATTAGTCATCAAGATTATAACTAAAATTTATGACAAGGAGATGATCTCCCCTGCCAGATGCCTGGAGACCATTCCGCCACTTCCCAGTGAAAGAATCTTATCCAAACCCAGAGGATTGTACATGAAAATCATGTTTGCGCAACATTTATGTGACAGCTGACACCAAGTTTCCTCCCCTTGGGTTGTCTACATACAAAAGTAATACATTTTCTTTTAATTAGTGATTTCTGAAGTTTGTGGGTATATTTCCCTTTATGTCACACTATGGGTAAGAGTCCATTAATATTTTGCTTGTGGTAGTAGAATTTTGAACTCTGAGGTAGTGCTGTTACTTGTGTTTTAAAAGTGCAACAGGACAAAGCATTTACAAATTCATCTGGTCATCTCCTAGTAAAGAGCTAAATCAGGATTCATGTTATCTAGGTGCAAATGTGATTCTTCACCATGACACAGCAAAACAATGCTAGTTTTGTCTTTTATTTACTTTATATCTCTAGTTAATTTTGTTATTTCTTGCCTTTTTAATGGCTTTCTTTCTTTCTTTCTTTCTTTCTTTCTTTCTTTCTTTCTTTCTTTCTTCTTTTTTCTTTCTTTCTTCTTTTTTCTTTCTTTCTAGACAGTAGCTTTCTGTCATCTAGTTGCCCAGGCAAGCTTTGATCATTTTTGCCATCTTTATACATAATTTTGATTGAGATACTATGTTTACACTTTTATCATCCAAATTACTATGAATATATACTCCCGTAAAATGCAGATATGCTAATAACTACAAAGTTCTAGAAGCAAATTAATGCAGGATGGCATTGGACTTATTGAGGCAAGAATGATTGACTTGTGGAGACAGAAGACAGATTCCCATTTAAGCCAAAAGCAAAAGTAAATAATGCCAACCATTAAAATAATTGGACAATATTATGTCAAGTTAATATACAGTACCCAGTGTACGAGTAGGAAATAAGACAGTATAGCAGATGAATTATTGATTACAGATTATGTTTATTAAAGGATGACTATTAAACTGTACTACTAAGTAGACTTGAAAGACTTCATTTACATCTAAAAGGTGTAGTAATATGTGCAATAAATTGAAATTGATTTGTATTGAGACTAGAAATGACATTGGAATGTTTAAAAATAAGGTTTTGGATTTAGCTAAGCAGCGTAAGCACCTGCCTGGCAAGTGTAAGATCATGAGTTCAATCCTTGGTTCTAAAAAAATAAAATTTGTTGAGATATAATTTACATACTACGGAACTGAGCTTCCTCATTTTAATTATACAGTTCACTAACTCAGTACATTTACAGAATTGTAAACCCATCTCTAATTTGTTCTAATTTGAGAACATATCAGTGCATCCAAAACATACTTTTTACAAAAAATTTATGCAAGCTATGACCAGAATCATGGAGAGTTAGGTTCGTTAACTGAGGTGCCACTATATATAAAGTTTTATAGGGATTGAACCCAGGGCCCAGCGCCACTTATTTCTGACTGCTCCCCACCCTTCAACCTAGCCCCTTTGTATTTTCTATTTTGAGACACAGTATTTCTGAATGTTTTAAATTACCCATGATGGGCCCACCTTTGTAATCCTCTTGACTTAGCTTTCCAGAATACTTAGATTACAAGTGTGTTCATCCATGCCTGGTGACAGATATTAGACTGTGGAAATAACTGTAGCATTTTTCTTCAGCTTGTTTGGTATACCACTCACACTGGTGACACTGACTTTTCCTGAAAATGTTTCATTTTGTGAATGTGAGGGAACTGTCTCAGTTAAACATCTAACATGACCAGCAGTATGGAAAAAAACACAGTCTAGCCAGGTTTACTCATAGAGTTTATACTCAGTGTCTCTTCAACCACCCCAGCTGGAAATTGCCCTGTGTTAAGACTTGAAACAAAGAACAGATGCCAGCACCATTGCATTGGACTTCTTGTCATCCAAATTTATGACCCCCAAAAATTCTTTTATAAGTGACCTAATTTCCAGCATTTTGCTGTAGTAACCAAAAATGGATGAAAACACAGGTAACACAAAATTCTCCTTTCCATAGACATTATAATTCCTACCAAAAGGAAGGTCCAGGTCCAGGTATCAACATCAGGAATTTTTAAAACTGTTTTAATGTTTAAATGATAAAAAATGATGCACTGAATGAGAGCAAGGCAGGCTAGGGTCTACCTGCTAACTTAGCAGGCACTACAAGGATGTGACCTCTCCTCTGCTCATACCAGACCTTAGGCAAGACAACTCAGTGTGACTCCTGCTTGTGGCCCTGTGGGATATCAGAACCAGGAAGCATATACCAAGGTAGGCTAGATCTAACTTACTGCTTTTTTCGTTGGTACCAGAAATTGAGCTCAGGACCTCATGCTCTTTTATCCAGCATCACCACCCCATGAATCAGAGTAACAGCAAACCACAGGCACTGTGGGCTGCTGTGTACTCAGAGGCCTAAGCAGTTCATGTCTCACCATTCAGTAGATCCCTGTGGAAAGTTGGTCTTACTGTGAAACCTTTGAAAGCTCTGGGTAATGCTCCAGTAGCTTGGTGAGAGAAAATTGGTTGTTTTAACTTACATGGAAGTTTGAAGACACTCCATTTGATTGTTCAACCCTGCTATAAAACTGGTTTGATTTTCCAGGTGTGGAGGTGAGCCTGAAGGATCACTTCAAACTCAAGGTGAGCCTGAGATACATAGTAAGTTCAAGGCCAGCCTGCACTGTCCAGTGAGGCTATCTCAACACAAACAAACAACACTGTCTAAGGAGACTATCTCAACACAAACAAACAACAAACCACATAAAACAGCAGAAAGAATGGCATGTCCTAGACAGTAACATTTTACCCTGAATCACTATGGAATTGTGGAAGTAATAGTTGAATGACAATAGATACAAAGAAGTTGTGAGATACTGAGAATTTAGGAATATTTGTTGCCATGGAGTAACTTGTGAAAAACTGATTGGTGAATTTTTTTTTTGTCTTCTTGAGACAGTATTTCATTGTTCAGTTCAGGCTGGCCTTGCTCTCATGGTGATCCTCTTTCCTCAGTCTCCTCAGTCTCGGGAGTGCTAGGATTACAGGGATGTGCCACCACACCCAGCTGACTGGTAGATTTGTAATATTTCCTTTATCCAAATTATCTTCCCAAAGTTAATGATGGTATCTCATTATATTTGTATTAACTTTAAAATCTCTGTTTCAGGATCCTCTTCTTAGAGCCTGGTAGCACATACCTGTAGTCCCAGCACTCAGGAAGCTGAGGAAGGATAATTTCCAGTTTGAGGCCAATATGGAACACAAAGTAGATGCTGTATCAAAACACAAAGTACCTTCTTACTATTTATGTACTTATGTGTTGGTTCCATTTGAATGATCACTTGTTTTTAATTTATCCAGTAGTATATTGATTTTTACTGTACAATTAACCACACTAATAAGTCTGCTCAAATAGTTTATTGTAGCTCTGTGTAAATCAAGAAATTTGGCCTTTTTTCACTGTGCTACCTTTATGTGACTACAGTAAAATCAGGTGGGCTGTTATTACCTTATTTACCACATACCTTCAAATTGATGCAAAAGAAAACCCAAATAAACAAAAATTGCTCTAGGCTTATACGCTGTGTATTATATTTGCATGTAAATAAAATTGCTTTTCTTTATCCAAATTTCTATTCACAATTTTTCTTATGGTAGTACAGATGTGATGTGTTATTTTCTGCAGTAATTTTTACCCAATTAAGAATAATTCTGCCAGGTGTGCTGGTGCATGTATTGAGGATGGTGAGGCAGGAAGATTGCTGTGAAGTTGAGACCAGACTGGGCTATATAATGAGTTTAAGGCCAGCTTGAACTACATAGTGAGACCCTGTCTTGAGAAAGAAAAAAACAACGGAGAAACAAACACAAGAATAATTCTGATTTTTATTCTTTGTTCCAGTGTAACCTATATACTGGTTAGTTTCCAAATAAAACAAGTAAGGGCCAACATGGTGGAGACAGAGATGCATTAGATGGCTGGGATGACAGCACAAACTCTTTTTTTTTTTTTGTTACATTTTTTTAGTTAAAGAAAAAAACAGATAGGGTAGAGATATTACAGAATTTAAAAAAAAGATAAACAGTAAGAAATCACTAGTGGATAAATTAGATATTGACCTTTTAGAAATAGTTGTTCAAGTTAAAAAATGAAGGCATATAAAGTGGACATTCAATCAGTGAGACTGCAAACAGATCTGTTCAAAAACCCAACAAAAACTTAGAAGTATGATTATCAATCCTACACACTTAAATATACATGCAGTTATATCTTTTATAGCACTTCCTATTTCCTCTCTTTGTTGCAATAGCAATTACACATTTTTAAATTTCATTGAAAGAGAAAAAAAAGCAAAACAGAAAAAGGGCAGCAACAATACAGAATTATAAAAGAAAAAAAGAAAAAAGAGAAAAAACACTAAGAAATCACTAGTTGACAAATTAAATATTGTCACCTTGGATGTAGTTGTTCAAGTTACAAAATTAAAGGATACATAGTACACATTGAAACAGTGAGACTGCAAACAGTTCTGCTCAAAGATCCAACAAAGATTCAACAATATTTTCATCTATTTTACACACTCAAACATACATGCAGTTATAGCCCTTAGAGCCCTTTCTTTTCCTCTCTTTCTTGCAATAGCAATTGCACATTTTGGGTTTTAGTACTCTTACAGTTCTTATTACTTTTTACACTAGAGATACAATGTGATATTTATAAATATTCTTATTTCTTTCACTAATGAGTATAGTCTCAAGTTGTCTCTATTTACCTATGAAGATCATCCTTTTTATAGCTTAGTAATATTCCATTGTATAAAAATGCCACATCTTTTTCATCCATTCTGCAGTTGATGGGCATCTTGGTTGTTTCCAAGGTTTAGCTATTACAAATTGCAGCACAAGCTCTTAAGTGCAGAAATTATTACTGTGTACTGTGGCAACTCGTTAAGAGACTGATAAAAATCATAGAAGTAGAATGTTTGGATAAAATGGGTAAATTTTACCAAGAAAAAAAAACCTAAACCTTTTAATCTCACTTTTCTGAGTCATTTTAAAAATCACTAACTTTGGCAGTCACTGCTGGGCAGTGTATTATTAGTAAGTATACTACTAGCTCCATGTAGATAATAGCTCTAATACTTTTTTTACTTTAAGGAGGATAAAACCAATCAAAACAAACCAGTGTAAATGATATAGCACTTCAAAACATTACGAAATTGACCATAGCTACCATTATGCCTTTCAATATCTTCAAAATAGCTGCAGATAACTTAGGACATAATAAAAATAAAAAAGAACAGAATAGAATAGAAACCATAAAATCAAGGCAATGAATGCAATGAAGGACTTCCTAACAAACCAATAGTAAATCCAAAATTGCTGTCTTCGAAATAATTGCTCCTGCCATTGGATTTGACATAATCATACAAAAGAGAATAAAACCCAACCCAACTAAACAATTGAAATTATATAGGACTTCATTACTCTACTCATGTCCTGCTTTACCTGATTTAATATTTCAGTTTTGAGCTTGTCTAAAAGGTCCCAACAATATCTCTTAATGTCCATTAAAGCCATGTCTGATGTGTGTTTGCCACCCTCAGTTACCCTTGTTTTTCCTTCTCTTGGTTCAGTATTCTCAGGGTTCTGGGCTGGGGAACTCCTCCCACCTCTCTCTCTGGTCATTGCCCTGGCTTCCTCCACCCAGATTACAGCGTAAGTCTCAGCACCCTTTCCTGTTAGCCACGGTTCCTCCGAAGCACACTGGCGAGGGACCTCTGCCCTCTCCTGCCTGCTCTTGTCACTGGGGTGTAAGCAGGCTGTGTTAGCCTGCCCCTCCCCACCAGGCCAACCAAACTTCAGGGGACTTTCACCCAGTTAGTGCATGCTAGTCACAGTGAAGCGATTTTAGACGGCTCATTGGGTCCCGGCCAGGGGCGTGGCCCAGTCCAAGCAAATCCTACAAATCTGCTCTGGGGAGGGAGCAACCATCTGAAGTCACTGTCACTCCCAGTTCAGGCTCCTCCTGCCTGATTCCAACATGCCGCCCATTTGGTCGTGCCCCTCCCATGTGGGGGGGGTTCATTCCCACTACTGACCATGGATTAATGATAGTCCCTTCACTGGCTCCACTCTCCATTGGGTCACCAACCCCCAACCTCAGTGCTGAAGTTCTTCCGGCGAGTGGCAGAGGGAAGGAACGAGTCTGGGTGGCTCTGCCAGCCGGCACCGATCCAAGCTGGTGTACACTTGCCGGGTCATTATGAAAACGCTGTGTCCTGCAATCTTCAGCTGTCTCAGTTGTAGTCCTGAAGTATTTGACAAGCTTTTTTATGTTTTAATTTCTTCCCATGTCAAAAGGATCTATCTCTCCCTTTCTGGGTCTCTCCAGGGTGCTTTATTCTGACATATGAGTTGTTTCTCCCAGGAGGCTTTGTATTTTGTTGCTCACTGATCAGCCATCTTGTAAGAAATGCTCTCAGGAAGCATCTCTCAGGATGATACAGATGGAGGAAGGGAGGAACACAAAAAAAGGAGAGAAACATTCCATAAAGAATATAAAGAAAATATAGAATACATGAAGCAGATTCAAAGAGACTATCAGGAAATTAAAAACTCCATTGAAAACTGGCAAAACTCCTTGAAAGAAACTAAGGATAGACTATCAAAACTGGAAGACAAGTTGGCAGTGTGTGATGATGAAAGGAAAGTTCTCTTAAAAATAACAAGGAAACAGGCAGTAACAACACAAAGGCTAGAAGATGACAAGAGAATCTACAATTTTAGAATAAGAAATGTGAACGAAGAAGCAGGAATATATACAGGCAAATTACAAAGGCTATTCACGGAAATAATTAAGGAAAACTTCCCAAGCATGGGAAAACAAAATGACATTTGGTTGTGTGTGAGGCATACAGAACTCCAGCCACCTACAACCAAATCAGATCTACACCCAGACATATAATAATCAAGATGCCAGAAATTCAATATAAAAACAGAATATTAAAAGCTGTCAGAGAAAAGAAACAGATTACCTATAAAGGTAAACCCATCAGCATCACGGCTGACTTCTCAACACAGACCATCAGATCAAGAGGAGCTTGGAGTGAAGTATTCAAAGCCCTGAAAGAGAATAACCTCCAGCCCAGATTGATGTACCCTGCAAAACTGTCACTAGAAGTTGATGGAGAAACAAGATGCTTCCATGCCAAAGAGGAACTGGGCGAGGTTGTGACCACCAATCCAACCCTACAGAGAATACTGAAGGACATTCTAGAGAGAGAGAGAGAGAGAAAATACCAGGATTTTAGGAACAGTGGCAGAAAGGCCTCAATGAGTGGGGCAGGCAGTAGAATGAAGGAGAAAAATAGACAAACAAAGGCAGGAAAATAGCATGGCAGAAATGATGCAGAGAAGGATAACTAGAAACTCTAACATAGATGGCCTTGATATGCTATATTAATAGTGCATCAGGATTTAAAACCCACATTACTCACACTACTCTACTTAGATGTATTATATTCTGTTCCAGTCATTCTACCTGTACTAGATTTGAGGGCACAGACAGTAATCCCAAAAATAACAGGATATAGTATGGTAATCATCCTTAATTTCCTATTAACTTAATCTAAAGCTCTATAAAACCTATACTGTTTTACCATGATTGATCATAATCAAATATGGTTTGTTGACTCATGGTTTTGTACTGATAGATTTTATTTAAAGCTGTTATGATTGATAGTATCAAGTCTAAGAGTATAGGCAACTGCACTTAAGATTACAAGATCCACTAGAATATCCACTATGGTTTGATTATTACCTGCCTTTGAAGTTTTATACTGTCTACAGTGTTTTATTTTTACTACTATTATTATTTACTGATACACTCAATTATACTGCTATATTCAATTATGCCTGATGATGTAGACATTCTATTGAAGATAATAAGAAACAACACAGTAATCATTGTAGATCATCTTGTACTATGATTTTATATGACTTTTTGGTTTCATCTTTTTATAGGAATTTGTTTTGTTTTGTCTTGCTAAGTTTTGTTCTTCCCTCTAGTACAGAAAGTATAAAAATACATGCAGAGATTCATGCATGTGTAGCTGTTTACACTCTCAGTGTTTGACTATCTACTTTGTATGCTTTAATTTTGTAACTTGAGCAACTATTTCTAAGAGGAAAATATGTAATTTATCAACTAGTGATTTTGTATTGTTTATCTTTTTTTGTTTTTTGGGAATTCTGTATTACCTTTACCCTTTACATGCTTTTGTTTCTCTTTAAATTAAAAAAGTAAGTATTTAAATGCTCAGAAATGATATTTATTTAGGTATTATTTACTTTATCTCAGTAAGATTTTAAAGCTTTAAGTTTATAGAAATACATGTAGAGACTAATGCATATGTAGCTGTTTACAGTCTCACTGTTTGAATATCTACTTTGTATGCTTTAATTTTGTAACTTGAACAACTATTTCTAAGAAGACAATATGTAATTTATCAACTAGTGATTTCTTATTGTTTATATTTTTTTAAAAATTCTGTATTATCTCTATACTTTACATTTTTTTCTCTTTAAAGAAATAAAAAAGGAATAACTGTCATCAAGAATATAAAAAAAAAAGAAATTATATAGGACTTCAAAACAAGACCATAGGGATTCAACAGTGGCTGCAATCCTCAGAAGCAGTTACCCACTAGCTGCCACTATCCTGTGAACCTATGATCAGACCACTGGCCCTAGACTTGCAATGTCAGTGAAATACCAAAGCACCACAGCCCTCCAATTGCATTTCACCTTCATAGATATCATCACAGCCTTGTGCTTCTCCAGATAAGTGGGTCCCTTACAGGGGTGGTGTGTGTGTGTGTGTGTGTGAGGGGGGGAGAGTGATTGGTACTTCTTATTTGCCAGGCCACATGTCAGAAGGGGCTAGAGTCTGCCTGTTCCCAGTCTCCTGGTGGCCTGTGAATGGTTATGGTTACCAGACTGGGCCTGCTTCCTGGTATGGCCTTGTTCTCCCTTCCTCAAGTCTGTGAGTTATATCTCTAATATATAAAGTACAGTTGCCTCGGTTATGTCCCAGGGTCCTGAAGGCTGCTTTTGGTGAGAACACTGACTCTGTTTGACCTTACAGATATCCACTGGGTGATGAAAATGGAACAAAATTCTTGACATCTCTATCTTTTTATTGGGTCTGTCTTTGCCTTACTTTCTCATTCCTGGAAAAAAATACCCAATAAGTTTTATGAGGAAAGGTTTATTTTGGCTTGCAATTTGTAGAGGTTTCAGTCTATAGCTCGCTGTCTCAATGTACGCATTATGGAAGAAGAAAAATACCTCATGATATGATAGCCAGGGAAAAGCCTTCAAGAGAGGAGGAGAGACATGGTAATTTTGGGACAGTCTGAATATTCACTTTTTTTTTGAACCAAGGTAAATGATGAATTTTTCCAAAAATTTCCAAAAATTTCACAGGATGTCATGGAGTTTTCTTGATATGGCTTCTTGATAATTTACTTCATTCCTTGCATGTAAATTATGTTAGATGTAGTGGGCAAACTTCTCTTTGACTAATGTCCTTATTGCTCATTTACACTTATATGGTTACTGGTGGAAGGATGCCTTCATAAGTTTCTCATGAAAAGGTTATAGATGAGATTTTGAGCACAGAGAAGGAATGGGGCTGCCTACATCCCACACATGGAAAATTTTATCCAAACCAAGAGTCCCTTGGTGTCATTCTCTATCTTCTGCAAGGAAACAACCCCATGGACAGGACTAACAGTGATGGACTCCAATACTCTCTTAGTGGAAAAGGGGAAACAGTCCTTAAAATACTGTGGGGTCCCACAATATGATGTAAGTGTGGGAGATGAGGGAGAAAGGAGCAGATTCAGCCTGGGGTCAAATCTGAGGTAGATTCTCCTCCTATGACAGGAAATGCACTTAAGACAACCTCAGTAAACAGGTACTCATTAGTTAAGATGGGCATGGACTGCATCAGGTTGGGTAGAGCCTGGTATAACTGCCGAAAATCCCTAGACACATAAGAGCACAGGCTTTTCCCCAGTGCTTCCAGCTTGCACACTTAGCCTCATCTGGAGGCCATCAGCAGATTTTGGTGGGCTGTGGAGCAAGGGAGTTAGCAACTGATCACTATGGCATCAAACAGATCACAAGCTTAGGAATCCATTTGTCATCTCTTATCCTGAGGCTTCTTTTCACCTACAGAATTGCAACTGTGGCTTTTATCTCTTTTCTTTTTCCTCAGATTGATATGATGACAGAGAAATGTGAGGCTGTTGGCTCTGAGGAAGTTCTGCTGAGGTTTCTGTTGATGCAGAGAAGGATCCTACAAATGAAAAATGTCAACCTTCAGTGGCGCAGACTCACACAACCTCCCAGAGACTTGGAGAGCAAAATGAGCACTATGAATATGGCTTGGAGCTTTTCTGCATAGGACAAGGATGGACTGTAGATTTCAATCTGAACATATCTGGAAGCTTCTGCTTCCTCTGTACTTCAACATCAAGCAAATGTTTAGGAGTGAGTTGTCTGGTGTGGGGTTGTGCCTATTGCTCTGGCTTTGTGCTCTGGCTTTGTGCCTGCCTGTGTGGAAACTGACATGTAGTTATAAGGACCTCATGTGAAACGTCACAAGTGATTATTAGTTTAGACGTCACAGATTTGCAGTGTCTTAGAGTATGTGGCTGGTTTCCTGAACTACAAGATATTTGGCAAAAAGAATGGATTTTCTTGTAATATGTGGAAAAAGGAATAGTTGTTGGCATTTACATATGGGCTTTTATCAAAATTGTTAGAGGTCATGAGCTTGGAGAAAATGGCTGGGCAGAAATTCATGCAAGGATGTAAATCAAATTTTGCTGCATGTAAAACAGACGGCACTTTCTCAGGCAGGGTCCTATGCTAGGAGGGGGTAGATGATGATAGAGAGTGCCAGGCTCAGTTATTAGCACTGAGAATACCAGATTCTAGTGGGTGTCAACGAATGTTCAGTGAGAATTCATCCCTCCTTGGAGAAGTGAGCACATGAAGAATTTCAACTGTGTCTAGACAATGTGTGTTCTTTGTTATGAGTAGGCAATCCAACCATCAGCCAGTGAGCAGGGCTGGCAGAAGCCCCAGCATATGGAGCAGAGCCCAGGTCTTTATGCTCCTCAGCAGACACAAGCACCTGCTGAGAACAAGGACCTGAAGAAGCAGCAGAGGACACCTGTGAAGCCCAAAGTTCTTCCAGCAGAGTGGGAGGGAACCACAGTGAGTAGATTTTTGGGAGTATGCAGAACAGAAGGAGAGTATTGCACAGCTGCTTGTGGGTTTCAAAGTAGCCCCTGTGTCTGAACTGATAGCTCTCTGTAATGCAAGCTCCTGTTGATTGTGCTATGTTTGCCTAGCTGTTTGGTCAGTTCACAAATTTTGAGGATCAGTCTCCATCCACATTTCAGTTATGTTTATACTCACATTGGTTCCATACTCAAACTCTTCTTTACCCTTTTTACCTTTGTACATCAAAGTTCTTTATCCTTGAATCTATGTAAATTTGGCTGTAGTAGTGACCAAAAAATTTTGAACTTCCTGGTAATTCATAGACCATGAGTCTAGATTATCCTGCCAATTGGATATCCAAGTGCCAAAACCTGTGTTTCTGAAAGATTCTGCTGATTGCTGCTGACTCGCTGCACAGTCTGTCACAGGTAAAATGCAAGAACTCTGGATCCTTCAGTCGCATAGCAAGGAGAAGGAGGTGCCTAATGAAGAACTAGGGTAGGATCCTTAATTTCCAGCCCTGGAGCTCCAATATGGGGAATGGGAACATGCATCCAATGAAGCCTCTGCAGCTTTGGACTCCTAGACTCACTGGCAATACAGACAGAATTAACAAAAAAAATTCGCAGTGAAGATCCTGCAGCTTCAGGGTGTGTTTGAGCCCTGGAACCTGAGGAGTCAGTACCTCCACCTCTACTATGTACAGACATCGCCAGCACAGTGAGGGAAAATGCTTGGAGTAGACAGCAGCCTGACCTCTCAGGGCCCTCACTGGTTTTGGTGCTGAGACTCACTAATGGGTAAGGGCTGTGGAATGTCTTGTAATGCTGTGCATGGTAGGCCATGGAGCAGTGGAATACACAACCCTCAGACATCTGTATGAAAGGGAGAATGTCCTGGAGGCAGGGGCTGCTTCTGACTCCTAGAAGCACAGCAAAAAGAACAGGCCAATAGGGGATTGGTCCCTTGTGAGTGCTAAGACCTGCATTGTTGCTACTTCCTGTCACATTCATGCAGGAGGTAGAGCCCTTCCTAATAATTTACACCATCCACCCTAAAGGACAGAGGCACTTTAGAGAGAAGCTGAGCCTCTTAGTTTGCCTATTCTCACAAGACAGTGTCCAGAAGATGAAGGGAATTATGGGAATCCTGTGCTTTTCTGAGGGTGAGTGGCTCTGGGCTTCCCTGCTATGATTTTTTCAGCTGGGTTCCATGAGGAGCCAGATTTTTGTGCCCCTCATGTGGGAGCTGTCCCACAGGAGTCCTGTTCTTCTTTGATAAACCTGCTTTGGAAAAATTCATGCCATTTTCAAGTAGTTGGTCAGCAAATGCTAGTGGAAACATTTTTGTGCATTTGTGAAATGTTGTACCAGATATCTCAGATCCTATAACAAGACATGCAAACTTACACATTTTCACTAAAATTCTCAGCTGCCCTAAAAAGGGATTGTCATTTATACATTCTAGGGAAATATTTTGTTCCCTCTACTTGAATAGAAGATGATGTAGTGAGAGTTTTCATTGGTGAACAATATGGCAACATCTGTTCAATATTCATATTATTTGTAAAAACCAGATTAATATTGTATTTTTCCCCCTTGGCCACCACTGGAGTTAGAATCTCTGATGATGTACTGTGACTTCTTGTTGTCAGAACTGGGGATTGAACCACGGCCTTTGTGCTGTGCTACTTTCCCAGTCCTTTTTAAATTTTATATTTCATTTGGAGATGAGGTTGTGCTAAGTTGCTAAGATGCCCAGCTTGTAATCACAGTCACCATAGTGCTGCCTCTGCCTCCCAGAGTGGCAGAATTATAGGCAGGTACCACAATGACTTTTGTGTGAAATTTACTTCCATGTGTACTTTCCCAATGTACATAGTTGCCCTTTTTAACACTCCCAATTTGGATGAAATCTTGTGATTAATTTTTTATTTGTCATATTAGTCTACCTTTTTTTGTCTTAACTTGTTCTACATTTATTAGGCTTTACATTTAGACATGGTTCAATCCATCAGCTCTGTATGCAGTGAAAGGAGCTGTTGGAGCTCCTTTCCTCTCCCAGAGCAGCCTAGTAGGTCTGTGCCTGTCCATGTCCCCAAAAAGAGGTCGACCCTTTGTCCTCTTCCCAAGGGGGCAGCCCTCATCAAGAAATCTGATGCAAGGTGATTCTGTGTTACACACTGTTATGAAAGACCTGAGAAGGGCATTTTTGAACCAGACAAAGGACGTGAGGTGAAATCACCCTGATATCTCAAAGTCTGCTTCAAAGAACTTCTGCTAGGACTCTAGTTGGACTTCAACACAAATTGCCAGTGGATGTGTTAGGTGCTCAGGAGATGTCCCTCAGCCTTCCAGAACCCTGCACTGGGTCTTGTCTCTGACAGGATGCACATCAAGTAATCTCTTGTGAATTGAAAGCATGTTTAACTGTCCATGAAGCAAAAGCACAAACCAGGACTCCAGAATCAGAATCCAGGCATCAACCAAGACATCTTCCTAGGTCCCATCCTGAGTCATTCAAAGAAATCAAGGCACAGATTTTTTTCCAATTTCTCAGCTCAAAAATCAGTTACATGACTCGGAGACTGTGTACCTTCCCCCACTAACTGAAGGACCCCAAGCTTACAGTACAGTGTGAAGCCATAGCCTACTCATCTCACCTGACCCTCTCCTATGCCCTGCACCCTGGACTCTGCCGTGTTCCAGTGTCTGCCTTCCAGTCAAGGTCTGGCTATACCAAAAAGAAACTGACTCCATGAGATATGACAAGGTTTGGCAGAATTTCAGGAGCCAGAGATTTCCTACTAACAACCTAACTGTGATGTGTCACTCTAATGACCAGAATCCTCATATATTAAATGAAGGCCAAGTTCTCAGTGTTCTCTAAGAGGAACTTCTGGTTTGTTTCTCATTTGGAGACAGTGACCGGATGTAAGATTTCCTGACCTGTGGGAGAGACTCAGTGTCAAGCCTCATAGACTTGGATGTGACCAAGAGACCAAAGAGAAAATGGGCCAAAGAGAAAACAGACCAAAGGGAAAACTGTCCCATTGAATCACTGCTTTCCAGGCTATGGTTTTTGTAAATTGTGGAACTGACAATTAAAATAAAGATAAATGAACAGGCACTGCCTATTGAAATCTCATGAAATGAGTTGTGTTTAAAATGTCTTATGAGTCTGTCTTATAGAAATCTTTTTTTTTCTATTTAAAGGGGGGAAACAAAACATAAAAAAGCTAGAAACAATACAGAATTTCAAAAAAAATAAACAGTAAGAAATCACGATTTGATACATTACATATTGTCTTATTGGATATAGTTGTTCAAGTTACAAAATTAAAGCATACAAAGTGGACATTCAAATAGTGAGGCTGCAAACAGTTCTGTTCACCAGTCCAACAAAAACTTAGCAACATGGATATCAATCCTACACACTTAAGTATAAATACAGTTATATTCTTTAGAGCACTTTCTTTTCCTCCTCTTGCTTTTATTTTTTTTAAATTTTTTTATTTAAAGAAAAAATTTTGAAAGAGAAAAAGGATAGAAACAATACAAAATCTCAAAAACAAAACAAAAAAATAGTAACCAGTAAGAAATCACTAGTTGATAATTACATACTTTCCTCTTAGATGCAGTTGTTCAAGTTACAAAAGTAAAGTCCACAAAGTGGACATCTAAACAGTGAGACTGCAGTCAGTTTTGCTCATCCATCCAACTATAACTTTAGCAGCATAGTTATTAATTCCACACACTCAAACATACATGCAGTTATATCCTTTAGAATACTTTCTTTTCCTTTTTTTTCTTTACAATAACTATAATCCCTTCGCATAAACTACTTAGAAGTTCTACACATGTATAAGTCTCTACACATATACCTAGCCTTTCTGCATTAGAGGGAGAAACAAATCAAAACAAGTCAGCAACACAAATTCCTAGAGAAACACGAAATGAAAATAACATACAAAAACACAACACTAGGTTATCTATGATAGTCACTATGATGTCTCTTGTTATTTTCAATAAAATTGTATATATAGTCAAATATAGTATAAACTTGGCATTGCATTACACTATCAATAAAATCTAAACATTGGAGACATTATAGGACTTCATAGCCCATTAACAATCAAACCAGAATGGGTATCCTATTGAGTCCTGTCATCTTCAGAGTAGTTGCCCCTACTCTCAGACTCGACACTCTCAAGCATATCAGATTCAAATAAAATCAGTCAAGATAAAACAGTGATATAACCAATCTTCTCTGTCTCATCTCTGCCATGCTATTTTTCTGTCATTGTTTGTTTACTTTTCTCCTTCATTCCACTGTCTGCCCCTTTGTTTGAGGCCTTTCTGCCATTATTCCTGGAACCCTGGTGATTTTTTTCTCTCTCTCTAGAATGTCCTTCAGTATTCTTTATAAGGTTGGATTGGTGGTCACAAACTCCCCAAGTTCCTCTTTGTCATGGAAATATCTTGTCTTTCCATTAATTTTGAGAGACAGTTTTGCAGGGTACATCATTCTGGGTTGGAGGTTATTTTCTTTCAGGGCTTGGAATATTTCACTCCAAGGTCTTCTTGATTTGATGGCTTGCATTGAGAAGTTTGCAGTGATTTTGATGAGTTTTCCTTTATAGGTAATCTGTTTCTTTTCTCTGACCACTTTAATATTCTGTTCTTGTGATGGATTTCTGGGATCCTGATTATTATATGTCTGGGTGTAGATTTGTTTGGGTTGTAGCTGGCTGGAGTTCTATATGCCTCATTTATGTGAACTTCACTTCTGTTACCTATGTTTGGGAAGTTTTCCTTAATTATTTCTGTGAGTAGACTTTTTATTTCATTTGTATTTGTTGCTGCATCTTCATTCACATATTTTATTCTTAGGTTATAAATCCTCTTGTCATCTTCTAACCTTTGTATCATTGCTTCCTGGTTCCTTGTTATTTTTAAGAGATCCTTCCTTTCATGATCATACTTTGCAAATCTATCTTCAAGTTTTGAAAGTTTGTCTTTAGTTTCTGTTAAAAGGTTTTTCCAGGTTTCAATGGAGTTTTTAATTTCCTGATATTCTCTTTGGATCTGTTTCATATATTCTAGGTTTTGTTTATATTCTTCATCAAAGGCTTCTCTCCTTTCTTTGCATTCCTCCATTCTTTCATTTGTGTCTACTTGAGGATTACCCAGGACTTCTTTTATTAGTCTTATATCTTGCTTCACCTGAGTTAGAATTTCAGATTTAAACTCAATGATGAGGTCATGAAGGTATTTCTTTATTTCCAATTAGGCTGTCTCTGACATTACAGGTTTGCTGCTCTCAACCTCCTCTGCATTTACCTCTGTTGGCCTCACTTTGCCTGGTTCCACAGTTGGCGACCTTTTGCTCATTCTCTGTCTTGTCATGTTTCCGGCCCCCTTCAGACAGGTGGGTGGTGGAGGTCTCTGGACCTTTCATATTGCTTATAGTTTTCCTGCAGCACACTTGCTAGGGAAGTACCACCCCCCAGTCTTCTGCGGAAATGCGAGTTGCACACTGAGAGCTGGCTCCTCCCCCTATGCCAGTCAACCAGTTTATGCTTCAACAAGTTTATGTGTTCCCTGGGGATGCCACTGGCCTAGAAAAGACTTTTCCTGGGCTATTGGGTTTCAACCAGGGGCTTGGCCCTGCCCGAGCAGATCCCACCAATCTGCTTTGGACTAGGAGTCATCAGCAGACTCTGCCTTGGGTTTTGATTCAAGCTGGCCCTGGACAACTCCAAAATGCCACCCAGCCTGTCCTACCCATATTGGGAATCCAGTTCCCATCACTTACCAAAGTTCATGCAGCTCAACTGGCTGTTTCCACTTCCTTTCTCAGCGCCTCTTCCAGCCGAGGGTCTGGAGCTCACCAACCCCCCACTCTCAGTAGGGCTGAGATCTCAGCTTGATTGTGAGTCACCTGACTCTTAAGTCATGCCAGTACAGCGATTGGGGCTTGCCCAGCTCCAGCCCTCTGTCCATGCTTCTTCTTTCTTTTTTTTTTCTTTTTCTTTTTCCTCAGTTTCTTCCTGGGTTGTGAGAATTCCTCTTCTTTTGTCTGGCTTTCTCCATGTTGCCAGATTCCATCATCTGAGTTGTTTTTATTTTTATTTTTCTCAGAGAGGCTCTCTTATCATGCCATCACTCAGTCAGCCATCTTGCAATCTCTAAAGACTTACTTCTTGATTGAGTACTTTTTGGCATTGTATCTGAGATAGCATGGAGAAAATGAGAGAAATAAGAAGGGGACAAAGTTGGACAAGATATTTAATGAGGGGTAATGGAAAGGCGCTGAAAGAGGAGGTTTAGCAGCTTTCTCAGCTCTAACAAAGGGATGCAGCTGCTTATATTAACTCTCATTGGAATTATAGAGATCTTTGAACATTAGAAATAATTATATGTGAAACTGGGTTAATGTAAGAAAATAACATTGCAATATAATGTAAATAGAAAGATGTGAAGTTCACAAGATCCTGAGAAATGAGTAAAATTTGGATACCACTGGAAAAGTGCACATCTAACTCAGGAGTAGTGGCAAAGCTCTGCAATCCCAGTTCTGGGGGACAATGTGACAGAAGGACCTCAAGTTTGAGCCAGTCCCAAGCAATGTAGCACTTAATGAAAGCCTGTATCAAAATAAAAATGAAAGAGATTTGGAGATGTTTCTCAGTGTGAAGGTCTGGGACTGTATACCCAGGAAGAAAAACCAACCAACCAACCAGCCAGCCAACTGAAGATGGTCTATTGTCAGAAAACTGCAGAACTCTGCATATCTTAAACATATTTTTCTTGGGAATATGAAACTTTCATTAAGTGGAAGTGTTTTAAATTTTACTATCTCATAACATTGTAGATGAGAGGAAATATTCTTGAGCATCTGGGCTTTTTGGTGAGTTCACTCAAATACTTCTATATCTGGGGCCTGGCCTAGGACCACAGATCTCCTGCTCAAGGGTACAAGTACAGAATCCATCACAGACAGGATACATATGTTTTAGTTACAAGGGACACCCAGATGGTGCCTCTTGTATTAATATCAGTCAAAGTCCCAGGAGGACTAAGACTTCAGGCAGCATGAACCTGGCCTTTGTTAGGTGCACAGCTTGACTAGGGCATGTGATGTTGGGATGCAGGTAGTGATGGGGGTGAACTGCTGATGCAGGCAAGGCTCAAGGATTCAAAAAACAAAACATTTTTGGAAAAGTACATGTGAACAGTTCATGGTTAACTATCAACCTGGTTATCTGTTAACTGTGAACTCTGATCTGCATGGAATTTGGATGAGTCAAAGTCCTGAGCTGTAGTAGTTCTCTTGCTTGAGGAGACAGGACTTCACAGACTGTTTGCTGGTTTTGTCCCTAGCCTTGGCCTGGGGAATAATTTCATCCTCATGCCAGCCAAGGACCTTACCATAAGTCACATAGTCCTAGGACACTCCATTCACACCTACTTTTATATCAGTTTATTAACTAATATCATTCCATGCCCTGCAATGTATCTAGTTGGTCCTCAGCACTTACACATTTCAGTCCTCTGTGAATGACTCCAGAGTCTAGAAAAATTTATTTAAAGAGTCTCATTGAGTGTTGAATTCCATGGAGATAACTGAGTCTTCATTTAGTTGTGTGTAGGGATAGCCATAAACCTAAGGTTAGAGTTATTGTGAGGGTTAAAGGAATTATATAAAGTGCTTAAATCTTGAGGGACA
>PVLA01015308.1:0-25946 GCA_004027455.1 Hydrochoerus hydrochaeris | reverse complement strand
TGCAGTGAGATTGATACAGAAATTCAGAGCAGGACCCCAGGATAACAATAATAGGTACCATAGTATATCTTGTTATCTTACAATAGTTGTCCATTCAATCAGATATAGCAAAACCAAACCAAAAACACAATACTATAAAACCTGTCAAAACAGAATATTGAATAGAGCCAAACAATCAGTCAGAACAAAGCAAAACAGTGAAAACCATATTTGCCTTCAAAGAGAACATAGCAGGAAATTCCCCAAATTTGCTATATTGCATACAGTCATCTTCCCAAGAGATGCTCAGACCTCTGGCCCCAGGTCAGCATAATCAACCCAACAATACAAGCATTTAGTTGCTTTATGTGGCTTAGTTGCTATCAACTCTGGCTTTTCTTGAAACCATCCAATTGCTAACCAGGGGTGGGGTGGGAGAGTGGGAACTTTGATTCTCAGCCCATGCTGGTAGTCTCACGGGAGATGCTGACTTGTTCTCTTGCTGGTGTGCCCACTGCTTGCTCATGCCACTGCCACTTACCAGGAGGGAGGGCTTGTTGCTTCCTTGTTTAGCCCCCCAAGTTCCAACATGGCGGGATCTCAGGAGACACTGACTTATTCTCTCCCTGGTGTGCCTGCTGCTCATTCACTCCACCACTTACCAGGAAGGAGGGCTTGTTGCTTTCTCGTTTGGTTCCCCAAGTTCCAACATGGCTGTATCTCGGGACACACTGACTTGTTCTCTCTCTGGTGTGCCTGCTGCTTGCTTGTGAAAAAGGGCTCTCTTAAGCCAGATACCTTATTATATTATGCAGCAAAAACCACCTGCTGGGTAATTAGGTCAGGGAGACCTGTCATAGTCCCAACATGTAAAATCCATTTTAGCCTTTGCCAGAATTTGAGAACAGCGAATCTCTTCCCAGCAAGGGAGTAGGACACTGTGGGACATTAGAAACTCATGGCTAAATATTCAGCTTTCAACATGAACAAAATAGCAGGAATAATCTCCAATAAGGGGTAGCTTCAAACAAAATTATGGCTATAGATCCAGAGGAGGGTTTTCCAGAGAAGTAATTAAAAACAATGATGTAATTGAATTGGCTCATCCATGATGTTTAGTGTTACCCTGTGTTCCTCATAGAAGGTGGTAGCATTTGTGGACAGGGGCATTGTAGGTACCCTGCACCTCTTCAGAACAGGAAACAAGGTTTTTGTTTGGATCAGGCCATCTCTAGGAGGAGGGACAGTCAACTTTGTCCAGTGCCATGAGTCAGGCACATTGGCCATTTCAAACTCAGGGCAGGGACCAGAGACTTAGTGTAGTCATGTACCCAGTGTCCAGACTTCTTGCACTCAATCATGCTTGGGGTTTCTCAGATGATCTAAGTGAGTTCAAAGCATTGCTTGGCTGGGGATTTAGCTCAGTAACACCAGCATATACCTGACAAGTGTGAGGTCATGAGTTCAATCCCTGGTACAAAAAATATAAAGCATTGCCAATTCTGACAGTTATAATTCTAGCTTTTCTTTTTAATTTTTTTAATTTGACTGGTACATGTTAGATGTACTTAATGATAACATTCATCATAGGAAATTTGTACCTGTAGGCTATATATCTTGCTTCCTTTATCTCATTCTTCATTCTTTTCTCCTCCCTTCAATCCTCCTCCTTTCCCTAAATTCTATTCTTAATAGAATCAAACACAATAAAACAGAATAAAGCCAATCAAAACAAAACAATGACAATGATGTAGGACTTCAAAGCAAGATAATAGGAAATCAACAGTGGTTACCATAATATATCTTGTTATCTTCAAAATAGCTGCTCATACTATCAGACATAATAAAATCAAACACAACAAAACAGAATAAAACCAAACCAAGCCAAACCAAACAATGAAAATGTTACAGGACTTCAGAGCAAGATAATAGGAAATTAACAATGGCTACCATAGTGCCTCTTGCTATCTTCAAAAGAGCTGTCCAGATCATCAGACATAAGGATGTAAAATTAACCAGACAATACAAGAACTAAGTTGCTTCTTTATTTCAGATATTATCTTTTCAGAAATTTCAAGTGTGTTTCTCCTAATTTCTACCATGTCTGTGTCTTCTGAACTTTTTCTGTGTGAGATGGAGGTCAGAGACTGCATTTTGCTCCTTCATCTTGGCATTTTCCTGTGTTCCTCTGAATCAGCCCATTGCTGCATCCTGGGTGCTTCCTGTATTGGCTACCAGTCCCTCCATGTAGTTGACTGGACTAGACACCTAAGTTCCTCTGATTTGGGGTTCCTGGAGTGGTGCAGAGGCATGGAGTAATGGTTCACTTATGCTCCCCTGATGGCAGTGGGTCCTTGGGGTCTGGCTTCTTTTCTGGGTCCACACTGGGCTCTCTGGATTTCTCTGGGCAGCTTGCACAGAGCCTTGGGGCATGGTTTCTTGTCCGGGCTGGTGCTGGGCTCAATGGATCTATCTGAGCTGCTGGCCCATGGCCTCAGGTCATGGCTTCTTCCTATTCAGGTTTAGTTCAACTCTGACTTTCTTTTGGCTGATTTTCTGTCTGCTTGATCTGTCTCTCCATGACAGTGGGGCATTCAGGTCTTCTGTTACAACTCTGTTATTGCTCATTTGATTTTCCATACCAATAAATGTTTTATATAGTTGGGTGTTCCTGTATTACCTGTATACATATTTATGATTGTTATGGAATTTGTAATATCTCCAACTTTCTCACTGACCCCAGTCTATGTTGTGTTTCTCTTCTTTGCTTGGTCTTGTAGCTGTTGGACTGATTTTTGATGGTCTCTTGTTATTTTTATTTATTTATTTATTTTTCATTTTAAAGAGAATAAAACAAAAGAGAACAGAACAAAGCAAATCAGAGCAGAACAACCGAAGCAACACAGCACTTCACAACCAGACAAACAGACATCGACAGTAGCTACCATAATGTCTATTGTTTGAAACAGTTGGGCACACAATAATATCAAACATAACAATATAGTATAAAGACACTGAAAAGAATGAAAGCATTACAGGACTTCAAAACCAAATAACAGGAAATGAACAATGGCTACTATAATACCTCATATTCCTCAAAAAATTTGTCTATGCCATCACACATAATAAAATAAATAAACCACAGCAGGATAGAATCAATCAAAACAGAAGAACAAAAGTATGGTAGGACTTCAAAACAAGATGATAGTAAATCAGCAATGGCTGCCATAATGTCTTGTTTTCTTCAAAATAGCTATTCATAGCACCACACATAATAAAATCAAACAAAACAGAATACAACCAATCAAACAAATGAGTGAAAGCAGTATAAGACTTCAAAGCAATATAATAGGAAACCATGATTACCATAATACATCCCATTATATTCAAAATAGCTGCCCCTATCATCTGACAAAACAAGACAGAACAAAGCCAAATCTAACAAACTTGTGTAAACAATGCAAGAGTTAAAAACAATAAGAAATTGACAGTAGTTTCCACCTTGCCTCCCACGTATTTCCTCCCCTTTGCTCTTACATAAACCATTTTGCTTTTGGATCCCATTAACTCCTTCTGTTTCTTATGCTAGGGTTGATGCGTATGAGTTTGAACTATTTCAGCCATGAACAAGATCTCCAGTTGCATCCATTTACCTAGAGGAGCCTTGAGATTACTCTACTTTATAGCTGGTTAGCTTTCCAATGTATGAAAATACCATATCTTTCTTATCCATTCTGTGGTTGATGGGCAAGTTACTCTTGTTTTTTGGTGTTTTGTTTTGTTTTGTTGTTTCTTTGTTTTGGTCTCCTGTCACATGAAACAATTGTTTTCTCTCTTCTGATTTTTAGTCTATGAATTTCCTTTCCAGTTAAATGTGTTTCTTGTATACAGCATATCAATGGATCTTGTTTCTTTTTTTTAATTTTATTTTGAAGTTAGTAGAAATACAACAGAACAAAGTCAACTGAGACAGTGCAGTGAATTTCGGAAAGAACTTCACAGCAGGTTACTGGGATAACAGTAATAGGTACCATAGTATAATCTCACTATCTTCACAATAGTTGTCTAGTCAATCAGGTGTAGCAAAATCAAACCAAAGCCAGAACATTATAAAATCAATAGAAAGAGAATATTGAAAAGAGTAAAACAATCATGATGAATCAAAACTGAAAACATTTGCTTTCAAAGAGAAGATAGAGGAATAGATGAGCTCCCCCCATATTTGCTATGTTGCATACAGTCATCCTGCCAAGAGATGCTCAGACTTCTGTCCCCAGTTGCTAATGGGGAGGGGCTGTTAAACTTTGGGGTGTCAGTAGGCTCACGGGAAACACCACTGGGCATGCTCCTGGCTCACACCGGAGGAAGGGGCTCACCAAGAGGACGGGTAAATTGCTTCTTTGTGCAGCCTCCTGGGTTCCAGCATGGTTGTGGTGGTATCTTGGGGGCCGCTCTTTGATTCTCCTCTTGGCTCACACCAGAAGAAGGCGCTCTCCAAGAAGGTGGGAGAATTGCTTCTTTGTGCAGCCAGCATGGCCATGGTGGGATCTCTGGGGGGACTCTCTGATTCTACTCTTGGCTCATGCCAGAAGAAGGTGGTCACCAAGAGGGCAGATGAATTGCTTCTTTGTGCAGCCTCCTGGGTCTCAGCATGGATGTGATGGGATCTCAGGGGCCGCTCTCTGATGGATCTCGCCTCTTGATCCACTCTCCCTGTGTTTCTTTTTATTGCTGACATGAGGCTATCTACATTAATGATTGCAACTGGCACACATTGGCTTGTCTCTGCCCTGCTGTCCTCCTGTTGTTGGCCCGCCACTTTTCCCCTTGCCTCTGTTTTTCCCAATTGCCTGTCTTGTTTGGTGATCTTCCTCTGCTGCTGTTCCTGGAACCATGGTCATCTTTATCTCTCTCTAGAACATCCTTTAGCACTCTCTGTAGGGTTGGTTTGTTAGTCATGAATTCCTTCAGTTGTCCTTTATCATGGAAGTATCTTATTTTCCCATCAATTCTGAAAGGTGGTTTTGCAGGGTAGATCAATCTGGGCTGGAAGTTGTTTTCTTTCAGGGTTTGAAACACTTCACTCCAAACTCTTCTTGACCTGATGGTTTGTGTTAAGTCTACTGTGATTCTGATTGGTTTCCTTTTATAGGTGATCTGTGTCTTTTCTCTAACAGCTTTTAATATTCTATTCTTGTGCTGAATTTCTGGGATCTTGATTATTATATGTTTGGGTGTAGATTTACTTTGGCTATGGCTAGTTGGAGTTCTATATGCCTCACTTATCTGCATGCAAGATCTACTTCCCATGTTTGCAAAGTTTTCTCCTATTACTTCTGTGAATATCCTTTTGATTTCATTTGTGTTGACCCCTGCTTCTTCACCTACACCTATCACTCTTAAGTTATTCTCCTTTGCATCATCTTGCAGCCACTGAGTTTTTATTTCCTGATTCTGTTATTTTTAAGAGATCTTTGCTTTCACGATCACTAGCTGCAATCTTTTCTTCAAGGTTTGAAAGTCTATCTTCAGTCTCTTTCAAGTGGTTTTGACAGCTTTTGATTGAATTTTTAATTTCCTGTATCTCTCTTTAAGTCTGTTTCATGCATTGTAATTCCTTTCTACATTCATTCAAGGTTTCCATTACTTTCCTATGCTCCTCTTTTTTGTCTGTCTTCTTTAGACCTGCTGAACAATTCTTTCAGTATGTTTGTGATTTCTTCTTTTACCTGAGACATTATTTCTGATTTGACTACTTTTACAATCTCATGAAGTTGTTTCCTTACTTCAGTTACTATCCTCTCAGAGATTTCAGGTGTGTGACTTCCATTTTCTTCCATGACTGTATCTCCCAGACTTATTCTGTGTGGGCTAGAGGTCTGATGAAAGAGCCTTTTGCTCCTTCATCTTTGCATTCTCCTGGGTTCCTCCCAACAAGCTTGTAGTGGGGCCACAGGCACTTCCCATGTTGGCTGCTCCTCAGCAGTGCAGGGGGATGAGACAGTCACCTGGGTTCCTCTAATTCCAGATTTACAGGGAGATAGCAGGGGGTGGAGCAGGCTTCTCCAGACCTATGCAGCTGCACTGTGGCCTCGCTGATGATCAGGGCTGCATGGAGGTTGGGCTGCTTCTCTCAATCTGTGTGCCTACACTGGGACTCCCACAAGGGTGGCAGACACACAAAAGTGTGTTTGTCTGATTCTGCTATTGGATAATGGCTGCCTGAGGGAACCTAAGGCCTCCAATGGTGGCCTATGGATGTACAGGGCTTACCTGGCTGTGTGTCCCTGCTCCTGCTGGCTGCCTACAGGAAGGACCCTTCTGGTGGAAGCTCCCTGAGGGTGAAGGCAGATCTACTGGTTCTCTCTGGCCATGCTGGCTGCCTGCAGGATGTGGCCTTTTTGTGGCAGTGTACAGCAGGCAGAGGTGGATCTGTCTGTCTCCCTCGACCAGCACTGGGCACATGGAAGAAAGGGCCTTCTGGTATCGGTGCTTGGCAGGCAGAGACAGATCTCCTGGTTCTCTCTGTCTGCACTGGGTGCCTCTCTTGTTGTTTTTGAGATGTCTTTCTTTTCATGATTGCTAGCTGCAATTCTGTATTACAGATCTGAAATTCTATCATTTCCTTCACTCAATCTGTTACATATACTTTCAACAAAAGTTTTAACCTCTAGGATCTCTGTTTGGCTCTATTTTGTGGATTCCATTTCTCTCCTCTGTTGGGCATTTTTTGTTTTTATCTTTTTATAAGCTCATCTATGCTTTTATTTGTGATTTCTCCATTTTCTTTTATTTTAAGCATCCTTTCTTTTTGTACTTGAGAGATCATTTTATCTATAGCCTTTTACACTTATTTTTCACTTCTGTTTCTATCATTGCAGAAAATTTCAGTGTTTGACTTCCAACTTTATCTTGTTGAGTTCCAGGCCTGTCCTGAGTGGGCTGGGGTTCTGGGTCTGCATCTTGCCTCTGCATCTTGCCATTCTCCACTTTGTCCCTTTTCTTCTCTTTTGTCTTCTATATTGATGCTTGGCAACAACTGATGATATATAACTCTTCTGCTAGAGTCAGGCCTCTCTCAAAGAGGAAAGGGGATGTTCACTCCTCAGGGATATCCTCCAGATGTAGTTAGGTCTTTACAGTTATCCTGAGAAGCTACCTTTTGCTGGTGTTTACAGTTCTGTGATAATGATCTTACTTATCATAGAGATGTGCTGGGTATGAAGCCAATCTTGACCTCTGGAGGTAAGGGTTGGGATTGGCCTTCCATTGGTGGAATTCTCCAGAGTCTCCTCACTGCTGCTTCAGATGCATCCACTTGATAGGCCTTGCTGATTACTTCACCCTCCAAGGGTATATGTGCATCTGTGCACTGGGCTGTTGTCCCAGGTCTTGGGATTCCTGTCAGTCTTACATTCTTCCAGCTGACCCCACTATATAGAGGCTAATGGAGGAGGCCCAGAGCACAAACTCACTGTCTTCCAGCTGGCTCCACTGACTGAGATCTTATGGAGGGGAACAGAAACCAAAATTACTGTCTTCCAGCTGGTCTGCCTTGTGGGATGCAATGGAAGGACACAGAGCATGATCTCACAGTCTATCAGCCAGTCTCACTGTCTGGGGAGCAAGGGAGTGAACTCCAGCCAGCCCACCCTCCAGGATGTAATGGGGAGGGTGCAGAGCATGAACTCACTGTCTTCAGGAATTCACTCAATGTGAAAAATTCATGAGATTTGTCGCTTCCTGGGAAAATAGTAAATGAAAAATAATGTTGAATCCCTGGAGGGATTGTAAAGGTTAATGCCATTATAAAGGACTTGAAAGATGCAGGGGTGTTGGATCTTTCCACAATACAATTTGTCTCATACTTGAACACTGAAGAAGACTAATGGGTCTTGGAGAATGATGGTAGATTACTGTGAGTTTTCAACTGGCAATGCTGACATTGTCCTTCCTCAGGGTATATAAACTCCTCACCCTTGTGTCATGGGTTAGTTTGCAGGGATCTTGATCATAGTTTCTCTTGTGAGGTTTCACACTGGTGTATTGCATGATGATATTTTGTTGACTGGACCAAATGAAGACGTAGCAACCACACTGGACTTGTTGGTAAACACCTGTATGTCAGAGGATGAGAAATAAGTCCTCCTAAAATCCACAGCACCTTTCCTTCAATAAAAATGTCTATTTCCATGGCATGGTGTTTGAAGATAATCTTTTTAAGTGAAGAATGCATGTTGGGCTCCTTCTATAACCAAAATAGAGGCACACAACCTAGTGGTCCTATGTGCATAAAGGAGAGAACACCTTTCTAACCTGAGCATGTCGCTCCAACTTGTTTATCAAGTGACCCAGAAAGCTGCTATTTTCAGTGGGTCTCAGAACAGAAGAAGGCTGCATAGGTTCGAGCTGCTCTGCCCCTTTGGGCCGCATGGTGCCATAGATCCAGTGGTCCATGAGGTGTCAGTGGCTTCTAGAAATGCTGCTTGGAGCCTTAGGCATAGCTAAACCACACTGGAGGATTTTAGTATTTTGAATTGAGTCTCTTCATCACCTGCCATCATCTTCAATGCACTCTCCTTTGAGAAACAGTTACTGGTGTATTATTTGGTCTTAGTGAAACTGAATCCTTGATGATGTGACACTATGCTGCCATACAAAGTAAGCTTCCTCTTACAAACTGGCTGTTGTCTGATCCACTTCACCATACAGTCAGATGCTACAGCAACAGTTCATCATTAAACTTGAACTGGATTGAGCTGATCCAGCAGGCACATGTAATTCACATAGAGAAGCATTCTGATTGGGATAGTTCTGGCTCCTGTTACCCTCTTCTGCCCTCCAGGGTGAATCTAGGGCTGTATAAGTTCCATGACCTGTTGATAGATGGAGAAGAGACCAGGACCTGGTTTTCAGATGGTTCCACACGTTACACAGACACAACGTGAGAGACAACAGCTGTGGTTCTTTATTCCCTTGCTGGCCATCCCTGAAGGACAGTGGTGCAGGGAAATGATGGTAGTGGGCAGAACTTTGGGCAGTGTACCTGACTGCACCTTTTGCTTCCAAGAAAAACTGGTCAGATATGTGCTTAACTAGATGTGTAATTTTACAGCAATTCATGGTCTTCAGCCAGCATTCTAGGTTTAAGGTCAACTTGGGAGAAAGATGACAGAAAAATCAGCAACAGAGACTTTTGGGGAAGTGGTGTTTAAATTGAGCACTGCCTTTGGGTGAAGCTTGTTAAGATATTTGTGTGCAAAATAAATGCTCATGATAAGGTAATTTCATAAGAAGAGAATTTTAAAAATTAAGTGTATATGAAGATCCACTATGTGTGGAGCAATTCACCTGTTTCCTTAGCCACCCCATCTGTGCAAATGGGCTCATGAATAATGTGGTCATAGAGGCAAGGTAAGAAGCTTCAATGGGCTCTGCAACAGTGACTTTCACGTAGCACAGCTAATCTTGCCACAGTCAGTGCTGAGCACCAGACCTGCAAGGAGCAAGGTGAATATGCTGTACAGCACCTTTCTGCATGGGAGTCAGCCTGCAATCCAGCCACTTTTATCATGGAAGGGGAAGAACCTTGCTTACTGGAATAGAAGCTTGTTCTATGTGGATTTGCTTTCCATGCCTGTAATGCTTCTGCCCAACCTTACACCCATGCACTTCCAGAATGCTCCATGCACCATCATGGTATTGCTCAAAGCCTTGCTTTTAACTGAGGAATGCACTTCACAAGGATGATGAGGGTCAGGTTCAAACAGTTCACTAAATGCCCCTCCACACAGAGGCAGCTGGATTGAAACAATAGGAAATGGTTCCTTGAAGACACAATTCCAGAGCCCCTAGGTGGCAATGCTTTGCAGGGCTGGAATAAAATTCCCCAGAAGTCTGTATCTGCTCCTATTGTTTCCAATACTCCATATAGTACTGTTTCTCCCAGAAGCATGACTTAAAGCTCCAGGAACCCATGGTTGGGAGTGGGAATGGTACCACTGACCTTTACCCTTAGGGACCCAGAAGCAAAATTTGTGGTCTCTGTTCCTGTGGTTTTTGCTGTGCTGGCCTCAAAGGCAGTTCCAGAAAGAAGAAGAACAAATGTTTCACTGAACTGGAATTTGAGAGTACCTATGGTCATTTTGAGTCCCTCATTCCTCCATGTCAACAAGCTACAGAGGGAATTGTGGTGCTCATGGGGGTTACACATCCAGAGTACTGAGAAATAAATGAAGCAGTACTCCACAGTCAATGTAAGGAAGAGAAACCTTTTTTGTCTTTGTTTCATGACACAGACTTTTCCTTTCTGATATGCTGTCATTTCTCCCTTCTTTAGAGTTTTTTTTTTCTTTTGCAGATCTTTGGCACTTACTTCCTATTCAGTCTGTGTCCCAAATGTGTCTGTTTTGTAACGTAAAAAATAGCCCTGAGCACAAAATTCATACATCAGAAACTGAAGCAACAGTCTCCTAAAACATTAATGTTACCTCATTTATGTTATACAGACTGATCTATTTGCATATCTTTCTCTCTGCTTAATGCAGATGAGCTTTCTGGTGTCCTAGCTATCTCAGCTCACATTATTCCTGTGATTCTCACAGTCACTCATCCTTAGCCACTCCCTTGTTCTCAAATTAATAAAATCTAGGTTGGGCCCTGATCTACAGCTTTTTTTACATGAACCTTGGTCTGGATTGGACTCAGAACACTTTGGCTGCCCTTAACTGCAAAAATAAATAGCCCTGAGTTCTGGAGAATTGTAATATTACTTACAGTAATTTTTGTGTATTTACAGTAAGTTTTGTACAGAGTTCCCAAAATGGCAGAACAGTGAGTGCCTGCAACTCTGTTTCTTGGGAGAAAGTCTCTACAGTCTGGAAAACTGTAGCTTGGAGAAGAATCAAAGTGGGTGGAGGATACACAGGAACTATAAGGGAACTGACAGAAGAAAATAGGATTCAGTGATATGGAAGATATAGATCACACCACAGAGGAGACACCACACGATGTTGACAGGGGTGCCTGACTAAGCAAACTGGGAAGCAAACTGAAACTAACTACAAGTGGGAAAGCAAATTGAAACTAAAATTTTTCCCCTCATGGAGAACTTGAAACTGAACCAGGACCAGGAGAGTCTTCTGCAGTTGGAGCCAGAGAGGAGAATGTGAAACATTGTTTCCAGAACAGCCTTCAACAGCTACTGTCAAGTTCCCAGAGTAGATGAGGGAGTCAAGGGAGACAGTCAAGGGAGACATCCAGAACAGTCATGGGCAGAAGGAGAATTGAGAAGGCAAAATCCAACCATGAGCCAGCAACAGCCATGCAGGCTAAAAAGAGAATCAAGAAGCCAGCCCCCTTCCATGAGGCAGTGGCAGCCACGCAGGCCAGGAGGAAAACAAAGAAGCCAACCCCCTCCCATGAGCCAGTTGCAACCATATGGACAAGGAGAAGAGCCAAAAGTCAATTTGTCCCTCCTATGAGCCAGCAACATCCATGCAGGCCAAGAGGAGAACCAAGAAGCCAAACCCCTCCTGGGGGCCAGCTGGCACACAGGCTGGGGGGACAAGATAAGCCAAGCTCCACTCCCTACCACAGTAAGCAACTGGCTGATTCAGGGGAACATGGGTTGAGATGGTAGCAACCGAAGTAAAAAATAAATAACTTTATGCTTGTATCATTTGGATTGATTTTGCAGGCCTAAAGCCAGTAGTCTGACCATCTATTTACAGGATAACAGTATGCAATATAGCAACTATGGGGGATTTCCTTATGTCTTATTTTTGAAATCCAACATTTTTCTCACTATTTTGTTTGGCTCCAGTTTATTGTCTTGTTTTATCCCCTTTAAAATAAAAAAAAAATTAAAAAGGAAACATCCAGCAGCTGGAGGACAAGTATGGGGAACCCCACACAGAGCAGGGGCTGCTGAACACAGTCCCAGTTCCTGTTGTCAAAGGCCAGGTTCAGCCTGAGCTCCACAGGATTAGAAGCTCACCTTGGTGCATGTTTCAACCATAAGCAGATCTCTACACCCTACACTATTCTGGGAGCAGATGGCCAGCTCAGACTTGCAATGTGGGCAAAGACACAGTCTGCCCTGAGCTCTGCTCCTTAAACCTAGGCTGAGGAAAAGAGCCACATTTCCAGATCGGGAAGATGGTGAATTGATAGGTAGCACAGTAGAGAGCCTCTCAAGAAGAACAACTCATATGCTAGAATTTAACACGATGAAGAAGACAAGATGAAAGGAGAGGGATTCTCATAACACAGGAATAAACTGAGGGAAAAGAGAAGAAAAAGAAAGGAAGGAAAGAAAGAAAGAGAGAGAGAGAGAGAGAGAAAGAAAGAAAGAAAGAAAGAAAGAAAGAAAGAAAGAAAGAAAGAAGAGTAGGCTGGAACTAGACATGCTGTCACCAGAGCTGGTCCCACGGTGTGCTAGGTGGAAAGCTGGAGCTACACACACTCTCATCAGACCTGGTCCTGCACTGTGCTGGGCATATCTTGGAGTCAGACTCGATTGAGCTGAAGTCACAGTCCTGCCAAAATTTGGGATTGGTGAGCCCAAGACCCTTGGTGGGAGGATGCACCACAACAGGCAGTGGAACCAGCATGGTGAGCTGCAATAACCCATAATGGTGCTAGGAATTAGGTCCTGCAGAGGGGATGACAGGCTGAATGACATATTGGAGTTGGGCAGGACAGACCTGAACCAGCAACTGCAGTGGCATCAGTCAGATGCTCCTAGCCCAAAGCAGACTGGTAGGATATGCTAGGGCTGGGTCATGCCCCTGGTTGGGGCCCAATATGCAGGGCACAGACTAATGTGCTGAAGGCACTCACTGGTTGACTGCTCAGAGGAGAGGGACCAGCCCATATTGCCCTTGTGTGCCCCCCACTGATCAACAGCAAACTGGAGAGGGCAGCAATCCCCTAGCCAGCACACTTCAGGAAAACCATAAGCAATATGGAAAGGACCTGAGACCTCCACCATACACCTGTCTGAAAGAAAGCAGAAACATGACAAAAGAAAGAAACAAGAAAAAGCCTCCAGCTGCTGACCCAGGGAAAATAAGTCAAGGAGAGGTAAATACAGAAGAGATCAAGGGCAGAACACATGCAATATCAGACATGGCCTCAGCAGACATAAAGAAATACTTCTGTAACCTCATTGATGAACTTAAAACTGAAATACTAACTCAAGTGAAGCAAGATATAAGAAGATTAATAAAAGAAATGCTAAACACCTCTAAAGAAGACAAAGATGGAAGAATGGAGGAACACAGAAAAGGAGAGAAGCCTTTGATAAAGAATATAAGCAAAATCTAGAATACATGAAACAGATGCAAAGAGAATACCAGGAAATTAAAAACTCCATTGAAAGCTGGAAAAATTTCTTGACAGAAACTAAAGATAGACTTTAAAACTTGAAGATGGATTTGCGATGTGTGATTGCAAAAGTAAAGATCTCTTAAATGTAACAAGGAACCAGGAAGTAACAATACAAAGGCTAGAAGATGACAAGAGGATCTATAACTTAAGAATAAAAAAAAATGAGTGAAGAAGCAGGGTTAAACACAAATGGAATACAAAGGCCATTCACAGAAATAATTAAGGAAAACTTCCAAGCATAGGAAAAGGAAATCACATTCAGATATATGAGGCATACAGAACTCCACCCAGTTACAACCAAAACAGATTTACACCCAGACATATAATAATCAAGATCCCAGAAATTCATGACAGTAACAAAATACTAAAAGCAGTCAGAGAAAAGAAAGAGATCGCCTATAAAGGAAAATGCATTAAAATCACAAAAGACTTCTCCACACAAACTATCAAATCAAGAAGAGCTTGGAGCAAAGTATTTTAAGCCCTGAAAGAAAATAACCTCCAACCCAGCCTGATGTACCCTGCAAACTATCACTCAAAGTTAATGGAAAAACAAGATGTTTCCATAACAAAGAGGAACAGGGGGAGTTCGTGACTACCAATCCAATCCTACAAAAAGTACTGAAGGATATTCTAGAGAGAGAGAAATAAATCACCAGGATTCCAGGAACAATGGCAGAGAGGCCTCAATAAATGGGGCAGACAGTGGAATGCAGGAGAAAAGTAAACAACCAATGGCAGAAAAATAGCATAGCAGAGATGAGGCTGAGAAGACTGGGTATAATCACTAACACAGATGGCCTAGATACACTAACAAAAAGACACACAGGCTGAGTAGATCAGGAGATAGGGTCCATAGAGACTCTCTGAATAGGAAATACAATCAACCTGAAAAAGGGTTAATGAACTGAAAGTTGAAGGTGAGAAAACAATGCTTTATGTGGCAGGGAACTGGAGACAAATAGTGACAGCTCATCCAGCAGCTGCAGATAGGTTGGAAACTCCTGACACTTTTGTGCAGTGGAGAACTACTCAGCAATAAAGAAGGAAAACTTGAGGCTTTAGTAAGTAAAGGAATACAGTTCATGATCAGGTGCAGAGTAAAAAGATTCAGAAATACTGAGGCAGACAGTGGGTTGCCCCCCTAATCTAAAAACAAAAGGATTTAGTGGAACCCGAAATGTACAAAGCACCCTGAGAAAGTGAAAGGGGAGGAATTGTCTAAAAAAGGAAGGAAGGCAACATTGTTAATAGTGTATCAGGATTTAAAAGCCACATTATTCTTAATGCTCTGTTTAGTTTGATTTTATTCTGTTCCAGTCTGTCTACTCATACTAGATTTGAAAGCACAGAAAGCTATCCCCAACATAGCAGGATATACTATGGTAACTATCCTTAATTTCCTATTAACTTAAACTGAAGCTCTGTATTACTTATACTGTCTTACTGTGACTGAGCTTATTTGAATCTGGTTTATTAGACTGCTGTTTTGTCTTAACTGATTTTATTCGAATCTGGTATGCTTGACAGTATCAAGTCTAAGAGTAGAGGCAACTTCTCCGAAGATGACAAGATTCAGTAGGATACCCATACCAGTTTGATTATTCTGTTTTGTCTTGACTGATTTTATGTGAATCTGGTATGCTTGATAGTACCAAGTCTGAGAGTCGAGGTAACTCTTCTGAAGATGACAAGATTCAACAGGATATCCATTCTGGTTGGATTATTAACTGCTTTTGAAATCATATAATGTCTCCAATGTTTTGTTTTAATTAATATTGCTATGTACTGCTATGTTCAACTATACTATGCCTGATGATACAGGCAACCCTATTGAAAATAATAAGGGACATCATAGTAACTACTGTAGATCACCTAGTCCTGTGGCTTTATATGTCTTTTTCATTTTGTGTTTTTCTAGGGTTTTGCTTTGTTGTCTTGTTTTGATTTGTTTTGCCCTCTAATACAGAAAGGATAGGTATAGAGATTCATGCATGCTTAGAACTTCTAAAAAGTTTATGAGAATTGATTATAGTTATTGTAAAAAAAGAGAGGAAAACAAAGTACTCTAAAGGATATAACTGCATGTATGTTTAAGTGTGTAAGATTGATAACAATATTGCTAAGTTTTTCTTGGATAGTGAACAGAACTGATTGCAGTCTCACTGTTTAAATGTCTACTTTGTATGCTTTACTTATGTAATTTGAACAACTGCTTGTAAGAGGAAAATATGTAATTCTCAACTAATAATTTCTTACTGTTTTTTAAGTGATGTATTATTTCTATCCTCTTTCTGTTTTTTTCTTTAAATAAAAAAAATTTAAAAGAAAAGAGCCACATTTCCAAAGCAATAGAAAATTTTCTTGTACTATTCATTTCATTGTACTATTTTTTATTGCTTATTTATATTGTTATTTTTTAAAATTTTAGTTTCTTTACTTTTTTCTATGCTCCTCCTTCTCTACATATTTTCTAAACCTTTATTCTATTATTTTACCCTTTTTCCTTTTATGAACATGACTGTGGATGTATGCTTTTTTTTCTTGCCATTTTTCTCCCAATATACTTAGAGGTTGAGAGAAATCTCCATTGTCCCTTTTGATTCCTCAAAGTATTTTTATTTTGAAAACAAAACAAAGCAAAATATAAAAATGATAAAGAATTTTAGAAAAATATTAGGAAATTAACACTAGTTAATATATTACAAATTGTAATCTTAGAAATAGTTGCTCAGGTTACAAGATTTAGGCCTAAAACATGATCAAACAATCAAACAATGAGAGCAGAAACTATTCTTTTTGATGATCTTGCAGAGATTAGTAGTACAATTACCAATTTTGCATATACATACATATACATATACATATACATATACATATACATATACCAGTATACATATAATCTTTTCCTTGCTACCCTTTTTCCTTTCCCCATCCAATTGTTGTTTCCTTTTGGGCATTCTCTTTCCTTTTCATTTTCATAATATCTATCATACATTTTGGATATTATTACTCTTTCATTTTTTTACACCAGGGAGACAATATGATATTGACACATGTGGGTTTGATTTACTTCACTCATTATTATGGACTCAATTTGCATATTCACCTATAAAAGCCTCAAGTATATCATTCAATATAGCTGATTAATGCTCTATTGTATGAAAATACTACATCATTTTTATCCATTCTGCAGTTGATCAGCATTTGTGTTGTTTGTAAGATTCCTCTATTGAAATTGTGCTGCTATAATCATAGGTGCACATATATTATTGTAGCATGATGTTTTCAATTCTTCTAGGAAAATAGCCAGAAGGAGAATAGCTAGATTGAATAGCCCCCTATACTACATTTTTGAGGACTCTCCATGCTGATTTCCACAGTGGCTGTACCAGTCTACACTCCCACCAACAGTAGAGAAGCATACCTTTTTCCCAACAGCCCTATCAACATTTGTTATTGGTTGATTTCTTGATGGCAGCCATTCTTTCTGGAATGGGATGGAATCTCAGTCTTGTTTTAATTTACATTTCTCGAATGACCAGTGATGTTGAACATTTCTGCTCGTTATTTATTTGCCATTTGTATTTCTTCATCTTAGAAGTATGTGTTCATCTTAGATGCCCATTTTTGGATTGAGGCTTTGAAATTAGGGGGAGTTGTTTATATGTTCTAGATATAAGTCCTTTGTCTGAGAGACAGCTGAATAAATTTTTTCCTGTTCTGTGGGGTTTTTTTCACTCTGTTGGTGATTTAATTTTGAGGTGTAAAGACTTTTTAATAAGATGAGATCCCAGTTGTTGATTCTTTGAGGTACTTCCTGTATGGACTGCATTTTGTTCATGAACTCCTTGCCTACCCCCAATTGTTCAAGATTTCTACCTACCTTGTCTTCAAGCAGATTTAGTACTCCTATCTTAATATTTAAATCTTTTATTCATTTTGACTTTAGTTTAGTGCATGGTGACAGACATGGATCTAGTTTTAGACTTTGGCATGCGGAAGGCCAATTTTTCCAGCACCATTTATTAAATAGGTTATCTTTCTTCCAGGGAATACATTTGGCCCCTTTGTCAAAGAAAAAGTGGCTGAGTGTGTTTGTAGTTGTGTCTTCATCTTCTAATCTTTTCTACTGATTCTCAAGTCTGTTTTTCTTTCCAGTAACATACTGATGTTATCACAGTAGCTTTGTGGTATAATTTCAATTCAGGGACTGTGGTGTCTCCTGCCTTGCCTTTGATGGCCAGGATTTTTTCCTATTCTAGGTTTCTTCTGTTTCCAAGATTTCCAGGATCTTTAGTACTTTCAACCTTTTTGTTTTCATTGCATAAACTAGCATTTTTTCTTTCCTTTTCTTTATAAGATTGGGTTTATCAACTTTGTTTATTTGTTCAATGAACCAACTCTTCAATTCATTAGTTCTTTGTATTGTTTTTCATAGCTTCAGTTGCATTAACTTCTGTTCTAATCTTGAATCTTCCATGAAATTTTGTATTGACTTGCTCTTTTTTTTCCAAAAGCTTAAGGTGCAGAATTAGGTTGTTTATTGATGTGCATTCTGTTTGCTTGAAGTGAAAATTCATTGCTGTATATATCCCTCTTAGGGCCACTTTCATTGTGTCCCACAGGTTTTGGTATGTTTCCTCTGCATTTTTGTTGAATTGTAGATATTGATTCATTTCTTCTTTAATTCTGTCTCTGACCCACTGCTTACTCAGGATGGTAATATTTAATTTCCATGAGTTTATGTAGGACTTGCAATTTCTTTTGCCATTAATTTCCAATTTCAGTTGACTATGGTCAGATAGAATGCATGAGATAATTTCATTTTCTTTGCATTTACTTAAGCATGTTCTATGATCTAATATATAGCCTATTTTAGAGAATATCCCATGTGCAGCTGAGAAGAATGTATATTCTGAAGTTGTTGGATAGAGCACCCTGTAACCATACAGTAAGTCCCTTTTGTCATAGCTTTGATTCAGTTCTGTGATTTCTTTGCTGACTTTTTGTCTATTTGATTGATCTGTTTATGACAAGGGGGTATTAATGCCTCTGGTTACAATTGTGTTGTTGTGCATTTGATTTTTCATGTGTATTAATATTTTTCCCCAACAACTATGTAGTGACCTTCTTTATCTCTTTTGATCACTTTTGCATGAAGTTCGCATTGTCTGCAAACAGAATAGGTACCCCAGATTTTTTTCTGTCTTCCTGTCACATGGAATATTGTTTTCCATATTTTGACTTTTAGTCTATGAGTTTATTTAGAGCTAAAAGTGTTTCCCCTATAGAGCATATTGTTGGATCCTGTTTTGTGATAGATTCTGCCAATCTATTTCTTTTAATTGGTGAATTGAAGATGTTTACATTGATGGTTATAAGTGATTTATATTGTGTTAACTTTGTCATGTTATTGGTGCCCTGATTTCCCTGCTTGTTTAATTGCTTGCTCTGCCTGATGGTTTCCTTCTCTTGTTCTAGGAATTGTGATTATTTTTACCTATATCTGTTCGATCTTTTGATGCTCTGTCTAAGATTGGTTTCATAGACATGAGTTTCTTCAGTTATTCTTTTTCATAAATGTATCTCATTTCTCCATATATTTTGAAAGAAAATTTTTCAGAGTACATCAATATGGGTTGGAAATTTTTTTCATTAAGGTTTTGTTTTGTTTTGTTTTGTTTTGGTACCAAGGATCAAACTCATGACCTGACACTTGCCAGGCAGGTATTTGTGCCACTGAGATAAATCCCAGGCCCTTTTCTTTCAGGTCTTGAATACTTCACTTCAAGCTCCTCTTGAGTTGAGTGTTTGTGTTGAGAAGTTGGCCATGATTCTAATGGTCTTTCCTTCATATGTGAGCTGTTTCTTTTCTCTAGCAGCTTTTAGTATTCTATTTTTATAAAGGATTTCTTGAATCTTGATTATTATATATCTAGGCATAGATTTATTTTGTCTACGGCTGTCTGAAGTGCTATATGCCCCGCTTAGCTGCATATCAGAGTCTTTTCCCATGCTTGGGAAAGTTTCTGTTATTGCTTCTGCAATTAGCTTTTTATGTCATTTTCTTTGATTCCTGCATTTTCATTGACACCTATCATATATATATATATATATATATATATATATATATATATATATATATATATAGTTTTTCTTTGCATTGTCTTGGAGTTGTTGCGTTGTAATTTCATGGTCCCTTGTTATTTTTAAGAGTTTTTTCATGTTCCTGTTTTCATGTTCCAACAGTCTATCTTCAGTTTCATTCAAAAAGTTTTGCCAGAGAATTTTTAATTTCTCTGGATATCACTTTGTATTCATTTTGTGCATTGTATTTCTTTCCTATATTGAACATTCAAGGTTCCCATCATTTTTCCATGCTCCTGTACATTTTATCTATGTCTCCTCTACCTACACTGAGCAACACCTTTGTTAAGGCTGTCATTTCTTTCTTTACCTGAGAGATTATTTCAAATCTGATTTCCTCTATTGCCTCATAGATTTTTTTCTTTACTTCACTTGCTGTCTTTCAGGTGTGTGACTTTCAATGAACTCTATTTCAATGTCTCCTGTACTTGCTCCAGATGGGCTGGCATTTGAGATTGCATTTTAATTTTTCATTTTGTCATTTCCACCTCCTGGGTTGATATTTTGGTCTATTAAATCCTGATAGTCTCAACTGTCCACCGTGTGTGTCTTACAGTCCTACTCTGTGACTGATGTTCACCCAGTTGTTGGGTCCTAAAGTGTAGGGGGGTGGTCAGTCACCTTAAATTCTCCTGTGGGCCAGTTACTTGAGTCCTATATTCCTCCTAGGCCAACTAGCATAGGAGTATTGATATGAAACAATCCTTAGCTCACATTGTTACTGCAGCTTCAGGCTCTTCTAGGCACAAGACCCACCTGTCTTCAGTGTGCATCCCATCTGGGACCCTACTGTGCCACTGAAGGACTTGCAGGTCCAGTCAGGTTTCTTTTAGTGAGGAGAGGCCTCAGTGGAAATCTTGCCAGCTCACCCAGTGTTCTCCATACAGAAGAAAGGCTTGCCCACAGTCTTACCAGCTTGCCAAGGTCCTCCCATGGGGGAAGGGTTTTTTGAGGCTCCCTTTGGCTCACTGAGGTCCTCTGCTTGGGTTGACAGTCACTGCACTCTTGGCAGCCTGAAAGAGCAGAAGGTCCTGCTGATGCTCCTATGGGCTGTTGAGAATTTCAAGGTGTGGACAAGGTGTGGCCAAGGCTCCTCTAGGCTGCTGAGGTCCTCTGGGAGTGGAGGAGGGTGGTTGACAATCCTAAGATCTGCTGAGTTTGTTGGGGTGTGGGGAAAGGGTGGTCTACGTTCCCCCTCAGTTGCTGAGGTCTTCCAGGTGCTGATCCCTCACATTTTTATCCACATCTCTTCAGTTGATGTCTTTCTCTTGTCTTCTATTTAGTCTCAATCTTTTTTCTCCCTCTTTTCATTTGTCTCACTTTAACTTTTTCCCTAATATTTATACCAACCATAGAATACATTCTCATCCACATTTCTCACTATCAACTTTGTTCCTAGTTTTCACTGTTTTTCCCTTCTAAAGACATAACATATCCTTACCATCATTAGGACCCTTTACACCCCTTCTATTTCCTTCTTCTCATAGCACAGAGTTGAGGACTTAACAAAAAAACAAACTTCTTTTTCCTCTTCTCTTCCCCTCTCTAGCATTACTCACCCCAACCCCAGAGAATTTAGATAACTGATTCTAAAAATTACTGTTGGATGTTTTTCACAGTAGATGAGACACAGCCATCACGTTTAGAACATGATAACTGTAAGTCAAGACTAGGTTGTTATGATTCTTACAGTATAATTATAGATTTCTATCTAGAGACCCAAAATGAGTTTCCGTGGTTATGTTATTGGAAACCCGAATAATGAGTTCAGTCATGCAGGTATTGCAGTCCTCTTTCTAGCTTTCTTCACAATCCAAAAAATTATATTTGTAATCCCATTGAGATTTCATTGGAATCCCAGCAAGTTAACTCCAATCTACCACCACCAATGCAACCCATGGCAAGAGTAAAAACACTAAGACATATTCCAAGTTAAGGGCAGCCAAGGGGCCCTAAATCCAATCCTCATGAGGACATGCAGACAAAGGCCTTGATCCTAGACCTCTCCCAGAATTTATTATCTTGTGCAGAAGGGGGATGGTTCAGGGATGAGTGGCCGTGAGGATGGCAGCCAGTGGAGCTGGCTGACCAGGTGCAAGATTGGCATCTCTGTAAATTTGCAGATATAAAGATTCGTGGAAGGATCAATTTACATAATCCAATTCAGGTAAAAATGGAACTGTTTTGGGAAGCTACTGCTTTCATTTTGATATGTAAGCTCTTGAGCCCTAAGGAGTCATAGCCTCTTTATCTTAAGGCTTGTACATTCCTGGAACAATTTGCTCTAACATCTCCTGTGTTCAAACATGTATTCATCTGTATTGTATGGAGAACATTATGAGAGGAAACAGGAATGTCTGTTGGCTATAGAAATTGCCTGTTAGCACCTCAGCTAGTCCTATTTGCACTGCTTAGAGCCAATTGAGAGAAGGAAATACCCTAGCCAGCTCACTACATATCAGTAGAAGGAAATAAGTCTCCAAATAATCAAAGTCACAGTAATTGGTTTGCATTCAAGGGGAGACAATGTAGATGTCTCCCATAGTATGTTATTTCTCAACAATCCTTGATAGATTACTCTGCAATATATTAGCCTATTGCTACTGTAATTGATATAATTCCATAGGAGTATCCCTGTTTTAGGAGATAATGTAGTGCAAGTGAGCCTGTATGTTGAATCCACCACATCTAGACAGAGGTACAGCAGGAGTTCCTGACCCAAGATCTTGAACTGGATTAGACTCTGACAGAATGCTTTCATCCTGGCAGAGAGAAGTTATGAGTCTGAGTTAACTTCACTATTCTGGTAGAGGACCAGAAGAATTAGGTGAGTGATATTGCTTAGACTGTCTTGCAAGAAAGCTACTTGGAAATTTCTTATGCAATGTCTCATTAGAACGTTTAACCTGTGTTCCCACTGGACATCTTTTTAGTTTGAGTTTTTGTGTGATTTGTTTAGCAATGTATGATTATGTTATGTTCCTTTAGTCTCCTGTGCTTATAAGGTTGTTAGTTTTGTGTATTTTGTGTATTTGAATAGGCCTAATTTAATAGGTATCTAGATTCTCTCCCTCATCTCAACTCTCTATCTGGTTTCTTCACAGCAAAACTCCAAGACAGTGTTATTAACATATTTCATTATTCTTTTACCAAATAAATAAACTCCTTCTACTCCTAAACTTTTGAGTTCCACATTCCAAGGCTATCATCACTAGTACTATTTCTTGATCTTCCTTCTCCTAAGCCTTTGGGTCTTCTACCTAGCTTACTATCCTCTCTGCCAGCATGTCCTTATAACCACATTCCTTACTTCAGTCACAAAGTAAACCCCCTTTCTACCATACCTCACACTTTCCCCAACAAAGTATCCCCTGAAAATTCTCAACACTAGTCCTTTAACTCAAATAAAAGTACTCCAAGAAAATCAGACCCAATAAAATCAAACTTTGCTCCTCATCTATCACTATTCCCCTCTCCAAACCTCCCCTATAGCATCTAACACTCTCCACCCAAACACTTACTGTTCTCCCCACGCTATCTCCCCTACCTCACTTCAGGCCAACAACAAATAATAAACTGCCACAGTGTTCATAGAGAGCAGACAAAGAGGGAAAGAGTAACGGAAAGGACTACCATATATAGAAGTGTTGTGAGACTGAACCCATGAATATTGTTATAAACTGATGCAATTTTTTTCACCAAAACTTGGTACATAGGCAAACCACATAAAGCAAATAACAGAAGGAATAAATACTAGCACTGTAATACAATGCTAAAAATTATTCAGGGAGAGGCACCATCCTACTAAAATTCTCCATTAAAGGCACAAAATCTCCCCACTTCTCCAGTCTCAAATGAAACATCCTGTTTCTCTAAAAGGGAGAGAAAAAAGTCAGGATCATATAAAATTTTATACATGAATAGATAGATAGATAGATAGATAGATAGATAGATAGATAGACAAACACACAGGTAAGTAGTAGACATCAAAGAATGATGACAAAAGTATATAGAAGATCTAACATCCCTCAAAATCTCCCAAGATAGAGCAAAGGGTCACAAAGGGAAAAGAAAACAAATACCAGGTAGCAGAAATATATAAAAAGGTCTTAGAAGAAATAAAGAAAATAGATGAATTCAAAGAGAAAATGAGCCAAAATGTCACAGCAATTTCAATCAATATGTCCATGATGAATTCCAAGGAAATGGGTAGAAAATTGCATAAATTAAAAAAATAAAATAAATGTTTAAAAACAGTTCAAAATTTGTAAAATAGATTCAACAATCTGTAGAATCCTTGAAAAGATGTCAGGTTTAACTTCCTGAAGTAAAAAGTTCTATATAATTCATACATTGCAAAAATGACCAAAGTGAAGACAAAATATTTATTATTGAGGACAAAATATTTAATTATAGTAAAGAGCTATAGAAGCCAAATAGAAAATTAGAGAACAAGAGAAGACTCTCCAACAGTTATTACATGACAATAAGAAGTCCTATCTAAGGCTAATCAGATTTAAAGAACAACTAAGGCATAACACAGATGCATTCCATAATATGCATACAGGATTATGGGAGATATTTTCCCAAATATAAGAAAAGAGTTTAAAATGCAATTTAAGTGACACTTATACAACACCAAAGAATTATGATGAAAGGTTAAGCTCTATAAAACACATCCTTAACAATCCACTCCTAAACAACTAAATTCCCAGATACCCAGAAAAAAATCAGAATTCTAAAGGTAGGCAGAGGGGAGAAAAATCATATGGAAAGGTAAACCAACTGGAATTGCAACATGCATCTCAGCACAAACCTGGAGGCCAGAGGAGCCTGGAGCAAATTTTCAAATTATTTCCAGACCGAAGAGCAAGTAACTTCCAACCCAGATTAATTTACCCAGCAATGTTCTCCTATAAATTATATTGATAAAAAAGGTATTTCCATGAAAAATGTTAGCTCAGAAGATAAATGAATGCCAAACCAATTCTTGAGAGAAACAATAACTTGGACACAGCTAAAAACACTGAGAAAACAAGTGATATCAGTGGATAAACAGCAATAAAAAAAATCAGGGTGTGTGGTTTATTTAAATGTCCCCCCAAACCCTCATTCAGTCATGGAGGTGACTAAATCTAGCATTTGTGCTTGGTTCATTATCTAGTGCTCAGATTGGTGGTTTCACTCGCTCAGGGATGGAGTCAGTGTAAGAGCAGGAAGAAGGTAGATCTTTCTCTTTGGCTTTGGCTTTGGCTTTGGCTTTGGCTTTGGCTTTGGCTTTGGTTTTGGCTGTTTGCAGCATCCATGGATGGCTGCTCAGCAGTGCCACACTGCCTCAGAGCCAACTGAGTATGAAGTGAAACCTACAAGAACTGTAAGAAATAATCCTTTCTTTCCTAAACACTGGGAATCAGATATTTTGTCTCCACAATGAGTAAAATGTAACTAAGATGGGGGAAAGAAACTCAGGAAACAACAGATAATGAAGACAATGACAGTAAGTAACCAACACATCTCAGTAAAATCCCTCAACGTTACTGTCCTAAACCCTTCAATTAAATGACAGACAGGCAGACTAGACCAAAAAGTAGGATTCAACAATCTGTTGCATTCAAATAACTCATGTAATAAAGAGATATTCACAGACTAAAATTTAAAGGGTACACAATAGCATTTCAAGAACCAATACTCAAAACAGGAGTAGCAATTTTAACATATGGCATGGTAAACTTCAAAGTAAAACTGATTATTAGAGACAAAGCAGATCACTTCATACTAGATAAAGGAACAATCCAACAAGAAGAGGAAAAATGTATGTGTGTGTGTATGTATGTGTGTGTGTGAGCACACGCATGTGTGCGTGTGTGTGCACATATAGTGTAGCATCTATTGTCATAAAACAAAAACTGCTGAAATTAAAACATCAAATAAACACTAATGCAATCATAGTAGAGAATTTTAACATGCCACCTTCATGAAAAGATAGATAAACTAAATAAAAACCAATAAATTTCAGAGTTGAACCACATCCTTGAACATATGGACTAGATGGATATATACAAAGCCTTCCCTCTACAACATTCTTTTTAGCAGCACATGGTCGCATTCTTAAAGTAGATTATGTACTTGTCTGCAAACCCTGCTTAAGTAAACAAAAAAATAGAAATTACTTGGTGCATGCTCTCAAACCACTGTGCAATGAAAATAGAAATCAATGACAGAAGAAATCTTGGAAAAGGCAAACGTCCTGGAAAATTAAAAATCCACTCTTAAGCAACTAATGGGTCATAGAAGAAATCTAAAATATTAAAATATTTCTGGACATTAAGGAAAATTATGGTAAAAGTCTAAAGAACCTCTGGGACAATATGAAAGCCATTATAAGAGGAAAATTCATCACAATAAATGCTAGCATTAAGAAAAAA